>JACGAQ010001537.1:0-57507 GCA_014119065.1 Orius insidiosus
AACGATTACAAACGTTTACAACTTCGCAAAGTTTTATTTGTGAGGAACCCGAAAAATGGAGGGAACGAGCGAAGCAGCATCTTCTCGACCTGAATCCCCCCACAGTTTAAAAATAGTCTACTTCCATTCCAATTCATTTCATCTATTTTCAAACTTCGCCGAGTCAGTTTCGTTAGGATGAGCGAGCAATATTCGTGGCTCGTTTCGACGACGACCCTCCAGTCGGACAAACGTGGATTTTTCCAGGAGTTCGCCGAAAGCGTTTGCGACCTCGCCGGCTCCGAATGGATCGAGGATTTCGGCAAACTAAAAATCGACAGAGAAGAATCCTGAAATGTTACAACGACCCAAAGTAAGCCCACCCTAGGTTTTATGACAATTCTATTTTATTTTGCTAATATTTCAAAAAGTCTTTGAACACACATGACTTGGCATCTGCAATTCTTTTGGCCAGGATCTGAAAAAGAAGAAAAACAAATGACTAAGGATTGATGAGAAGAGCGCAGCAGGGACTGCCCTCCTAGCAGTCATTTCTGCGTTTTCATTAAGCTTTTAAAGAGCTGGTGGGCACTTTTTAGCTCTCTGGGCAAAGCCATTGTCTCTTAGGCAATAGGCAGTTACCTCATTTTTTTTTTGATTTCCGTCTGCATCTTTTTCCGGTTGATTGCCGAGCTCGCGACGATTTCCGCCCTTCGTGATTCCCCGTCCATTTGGCCTCTTTCAGTTTGAGGCGTCCAAGACGCTCAGCTAGCCTCATATTCTCGATCGCTATCTCCCTCGATTTCCAACGGCCGAACGTTTTTTTCTGGTCGACGTGAAAGCTAGCTGGAGATTCTACGACTTCGCCTTCCTCCTCATCCTCCTCAACACTGGAAATCTCAGAAAAAACTTCTTCAATTTTGTACTCAAATTCCATTTTTGACTTTTCCCTGCTATTTAAATAAAACCCCAACATACGTTTTATTTATTAACTGCGATGTTAATTCGATGTCCAATGCGATGTCCAAACTGCGATGTCCAATGCGATGTCCAAATGCGATGTCCAATGCGATGTCCAAACTTCGATGTCCAATTCGCCTTATTTTCATAATTGGACATGTAATTGCTGTTGTTGCTTGCCATCTTTGGCCAAAGCTGACTAATTTTCCATTTTTTGTGTTTTTAGATAAAAGATCTCGTTCGAGAAACTTTAGGAAACGTCCGTTCGATCTTCCGTGGTAAATGTGCATCTTTGTCCAAAACTAAAAGAGAAGAGGCGCAGCACTTTTATGATTTGGACAATGAGAGAGCGCTTTTAGTCTCCAACTTGAGCGTGGTCCGAGCACCGTTCCCTGGTTAAGTTCTTTCTTTGATCAATGAATTTTAACGCAGGTTTTGATTCTTTAGCTGAAAACTCGAGTGAGGATGATAACCTGTTTGCCTCTCGGACTTTGGATTCGTGCGAAATCCCTTCAGAAACTCGGCAAGCACAAACAGGCGCTCGACGACATTCAGATGGCGCTTAAAAACAAACTTCCATCAAACCTAAAGTGAGACCTGCTGTTTGCTAATGCTTATGTGTTCAGAATATCTAAGTCAGTGTTTTTAGATTAGAAGCCTACGAACGAATTACGGAGTGTTTTCTTCGCCTGGGGTTGCGAAAGCAGGCAGAGATTTCGCTTAACATCACCATTAACCTTGCAGTAATCAATGCTGACGCCGAGTCTGAAGAAAGGCATAAAACAATTTTAAACGAGATCGACTCAAGAATTGCAACCGAAGGAGTCACCTTGGAAGATGGTATAGATGATTGAAAACCTACCTGCAACCTAATGAATTTTATTTTAGAGATTCCAGAGCTTTTTGAGGGTGAGAGCCGTGCGATATCGTATTTATCGTCGTCACTGAGTATGAA
This sequence comes from Orius insidiosus, assembly GCA_014119065.1. NCBI lineage: Eukaryota > Metazoa > Arthropoda > Insecta > Hemiptera > Anthocoridae > Orius > Orius insidiosus. The sequence goes on from JACGAQ010001537.1 coordinate 1,895, forward strand.
GCGGACACCGGAAAAGGGACGACATGTTATGGCAAAACACGAATATCCCAGCGGGTTCGGTCCTTGCCGCTGAAGAACCTTACGCTTCGGCACTTCGTTTTGAAAAGCACGGGACCCATTGCCTGGCTTGCTTCAAACGTGTAGTCGTCGTATACCCGTCCGACTGCTCCGGTGTCGCCTATTGCTCTCCCGAGTGCCAAAAATCGGCCAATTTCCACATACGAGTGTGCTCACCTTGAACTCCTTCTGGGCTCCGGAATGTCCGTCTTATCCAGCTGTCACTCCGTATCATAACTCAATCTAACATCTTATTCTTCCTCGACTTCGTACAAGCTGTCAGCCAAAACATTGAGCATCCCTACCTTCAAATCTACAACTTAGAAACCCACTCTAAAGAGCGTGAACCGAAAGATTTTCTTTATAGAACAATAATGGCTTTGTTTCTCTTAAAAATTCTTAAAAAGAGTGGCTACTTTAGAGAGAGTGAATCTCAAACCGAAGAGTTGTCTGAGACTGAAGTGACCATCGGATGCCTCCTTTTAAGGCACTTACAGCTTACGCAGTACAACGCCCATGAAATTTACGAACATTTACAACTAAACGGGAGTACACTTTGGCCGACTGTAAAGTTAAACTACGTCGCCGTAGGAATTTATCCTTCTTCCGCGATGTTCAATCACGCCTGCGAGCCAACCTTAGCTAGATATTTTATCGGTAAAACGATCGTTCTGAGGTCTCAGAGGGTGTTGAACAAAAGCGACGAGGTCACTGAAAACTACGGGTTGTCGTGCACGATGCAGAATCTTGAAACAAGAAGAAAGACGTTGAAGGGAAGATATAGGTTCGAATGTAGATGTACCGCTTGTAAAGAAGACTGGACCAAATTGGACGAAATGGATGAGAATTTGATCAAATTAAGGTAAGATACAACAGGTACAATAGGAATTGAGTGATTGACAGCACTAATCATCTATGAAAGATCCATTGTCATTTAACCACTCCATTTTTGGGGGAAAAAAGCTCAGATTCTGTGTCTTCAGACCCAGATTTGTGTGTATGCGCCATGAAATTCAAAACTTCCCGCGGAAAGTAGCCAAGGTTATGATGGGTAACGATTAAGTATAACAGTCATTCTCACTCAATCCATGACAGTTAAGGTGCTTATAATTAATTAGTTGTGAGTGTCTTAATTTAAAAATAAATCGTTTTCCAAAGTTTATTCTTCACAGTTTGATTTCACGAGAAGGGATTGAAAAGTTTAAAGTTGAAAAAATGGAGGACGAAGTTGTGATAAAAGAAGAGGTCTTTGACGTTGAAGACTCGACAGGATGCTCGGAAGCTGTTGAGGAGGACTACGAATACTCGACAGAAGAAATAAAAAAAGAATACGAAGAATCTCAGGAAAGGATAGAGGAAAACGAAGGCATAATGGGAACGGAGTCTGATGTTGAAAAGAAAAGGTCAAAAATTTGGGATAGTTTCACCGAAGCACAAGAAGGATCATCAAAAGATAGATTGCCTTTTGAGTGTTCTTTTTGCCAGCGACTGTTCCCTACTTCTAAGAATTTAAATTACCACTTACGTCGTTCGCATAAGCAGAAAATTCCTCATATATGCACCATTTGTAATAAGGAGTTCCACATTCTAATAGTTTAAGGGTTCATTTAAGAGTTCATCTAGGAGACACACCGCACAATGTGAGATTTGCGAGGCTAAGTTCACCAATGGCGTTCATTTAGAGATACATATGAGAATTCACACGGGAGAGAAACATACTGCTGTGAGGTCTGCGGTGCGAAGTTCACTCAGGCAAACCATTTAAAGAACCATGTTAGAATTCACACCGGCGAAAAACCATATAGGTGCGAGACTTGCGATTTAGATTTTACCCACGCAGTACTTTAAAGGCCCACAATATAAGAAATCACGATGGAGAGACTCCCTACAGGTGTGAGTTTTGCGACGCGAAATTCGCCGGGCAAACCCGTTGAAGGATCACATCAGAAAACATACCGGAGAGAAGCCTTTCGTTTGTGATGTCTGCGATATGAAGTTTTCACACTCAGCACTTTGAAGAATCATCTTAGAATTCACTCCGGAGAAAAAGCATTCAGCTGTGAGGTGTGCGACGCTAAGTTTACCCATAGAAAAAATTTAAAGGATCACATTAAAATTCACACGGAGAGAAACCTTTTAAGTGCGACCTATGTGATGCTAAGTTCACCCAATCAAGTGGTGCGAAGAGACACTGGAAAAGTCATTTTAAAAAAACTCTAATATCGAATGCAAATGCATACATACCTTCATAATTTTAAGTTAACTTATTAAAAAATTTTTTATGAAACTGTTGTTTATTTGTACCTGTCTGTTCATCTGCTGCATTTACTGCAAAATGCTGAGCAACATTGTCTTGAATTTCATTATCGATCGTCATTAAAACTAACTGCTTCCGAAAATCGGCATATCACCACTGCTGATGGTATCACTGTTGCAGGTGTTCCCGTACCCCATGCGTTGGTAAGTATCTCTACAAAGAAGGAGCCCTTGATTGGAAATGTTCTATTTGCGGTCTACGTAACGAATTGGAACCGCAGCTGAACAGGTGCCGGTCGCTGAAGGAATCTTTCGACCTCGGATTCCGCCTTATGGACGAGCTGAAAACGGAGGAGGCGACCGAGGTGTTCGTCAAGTTCTTAAATGAGTCCTCAACCCTCGTCGCGCAACCCAACAAATACCTTACGATGGCAATGGAAGCCCTTCGCACCTGCTGGGCATACAAGCATAATTTCTATTGTCTCTAATCTCTTCAGAACTCTCAAGATCGGCTCAACCTTTATTTTTTAAAAGTTTTTGAAAGCTTACTTCCAGCCATGGGAAGAAGGTGTGCTCAAGAAGTGGAAATAAGAAGCTCAATCAGCCAATTCGTGAAATAACACTACAAAATTTTTTAAAAAAATCTAAAAACTATATTTAAGTACGTAACGCAGGACAGTAAACATTTCAATCACAAAACGTGAATTCTTAAACGCTAGAGATCTTATAAACCTAACCTATACAAATGGACGGATTTTTGATATAGGGTTTTAATAACTTATTGCACTTAAACAGTTAAAACCAGCAATAAAAACCGGTTACCTTAACACTTATTTACAACAATATTACAATAATTTGTTTTTTAATCTAGTAAAGGAATGTGCAGTATGGATTTCGTGTTTTATTAACCTCCACCCTATAACCTAAACTATAAATCACAAAATAATCACTAAAATATGAGCAAAAAGAAAATAAACTTTTGATTTTAATTATTAGAGGTTTTTTAAAGCTATATTCCATATTGGATAAGGCCACTCGATGCCCTTAAATATCATAACTTCATAAGTCTGCGAAATCGACCATTGTTCTTATTCAAAGGTATTGGTTACGTAGTGAGGTCATAAAGGGATGTAGAGACGTAATGGGATGATGCGGCATCATGGAGGGACGATCGCAGACATTTTTTAAATAATAAACTAAAGTACAATGCTATACTAGTATTAAGCTCGAAGATTCTTCTCCTCTCGTAATTATGCCGGACGGCGTCGAGGCGGTTTCGGGAATTTTACGAAAGATGAAAATTCCCTTCCAAAAAAACCGACCCGGCGGCGTCCGGCGGAGTGATAGTTGACAAAAAGTGAGAAAACTTATTCTCTTTTTGATTAAAATGTAGTTTCATTCCTCGGCTCCTGAAGGACGGGACTTGGCGTCATGCCTTGGTTGTCATAAGCGTATTCCAGGGTCGCGTCTTCGCAGGGGTGACGAGTCGAAATGGGCGTCGTCGTCGTCACCCCGGTCACTACAGAAGGCGCCGCCGTATTTGAGCCGTTCGTCGACATATCCAAGTTGAAGCTTGTCTTTATTGTTGTTTATCATTTCCTAAAATCAACGGTTTTATCAATTATAAATGAAATGGAGCCATGAAAGCATTCATCAAGAAAGAACCCCAAAAAGGGCCCTTTTTTGCCGCAACCTTCGCGCATGCCTCAAAGAGGTAAGAGGCGACTTTTCAACAGTCTCCTCCCTCGTCTTCAGCGTTCACTTAGTTACTACTAATGAAAGAACACATGATTACTTACAGAGACAGTTTTGATCTTTGAATCCATCAAATCGATTTCAAGGTTTTTCCCATTCTTTCGTCTGCATCGAAGCCAAAAGAAGCCTAAAAGGGCGACGACCACGACCGCGACGATTAAGCTTAAAATCAGCGAAGCTGCTACAAGTTGCCGAAGTAATTCTATCGTATCTATAAAATAAAATAAGTACTTTCTTCTGGTGCCTAAGTTTTTTTTTTACCTTGAAGATCTTTGGTGGCTTTCAATGATTCGGCCTCGGATAGAAGTTGTTTGATTCGTCCGTTGATGAAGGATTGGATGTCTTTCGTATTGTTGCTTTGCTCATCTTGGGTCAAATATCGTTTTATTTTGTCGTGAATGTACTCTAAAATGAAGAAAAGACCTTTGAGTGCAATGTGAAGTAGAAGGAGGAAGTATTCTTCCCATTGACTTCTAAGCAGAGGATTTTTTTTGGCGCAATCGTTACCTTGGCATTCGTTTTCGCAGGTGACTTGATCGAAATTATGTTCTCCCAGGGTGCAGACTGAGTCGCAACTCCGGCAGAAAAGGTCCGAGCAGTACTCATAGGGTTCGCAGTTCTTTTCCCCGCATGGTTTCCACAGTCGGAGGCCCGCAGCATCCGTCCCCGCCGCAGCGAAACAAAGAAAAGCGGCCAGAGACACCAACATCTTTAAATGAAAAAATAAACTAAGATATGTGTCTAATGAAATTTGAAACACCTCTGAAGCTGATAAAATCGTGAATCATTCTTTTTTATAACCGAGGAAATTCACAATCAGCCTCCATTATGTAACGGTCACTGTCTCTGAATAAGTTTAAACAAAACTTCAAAAATATTAGGGACTTTTAAGAGCAGTTTTTGTCCAGCTTATCCAAATGAGTAGTTGTATAATAGCTATTAGGTGTACACCTAATAAATAAAACTTGTAGGAAATTTAATTCTCTATAAATTTTCACTTAATTATTTTTTTCTAGGATGCACCATTTTCGGAAAATAATTTTTTTTAAATTAATTTATCTTGAAAACAGTACGTCTAGAGAAAAAATGAATAGAATAAAAATTAAAGAGAATTAAATTTCCAACAGATTTTATTTAGTGCATTTTTTCAATATCTGTAACGGTTTACAAGCCTTTAAAAATTAACCTTCTTAATGGTTATACTTCAATAACCTTCTTACACGGAGAAGGTCAACTTTTGATGGACTTTAACGCCTAAAATGTTCAAAATTTTGAAAAATGAACTACTATACTATAGTGTACTATAGTACTTGGTTGTCAAGCAGAAGTGAAGAGAATGGGCGTAAAAGTTTGGAATTTTACTACCAAGCAATTAACCAATGGTAGAGGAAGAAATGACTTGATAAAGGGTATCTCACGACGCGTTTCGGCTTAAAAAGCCTCTTCAGGTGAGCTATACCCTCTATCACAATCATTTCTCTCTTTTCACGCGTCGTGTGATACCCGTTATCACAGTCATTTCTTCCTCTATTATTGGTCAATTGCTTGATATCAAAATCAACCCCCTTGCGGAATACAGACGCAATAAAATTAAAATGTAAAAGTTTGGAATTTGCATATTGACTATTATATGTTTACAACTTAAATGAATATAAATAACGAAAACGACTCAGTCCCGATGATAAAAATTTCAAGGATAACGTGTCTTTAGACACCGTTGTTTAAAAATATTCATTTTTTTTTTTTACAAAATGTGCACGATCGGAAAGAATTAGTGTTTTTTTCGCTTTAAAAATTACACAACGATCATAGAGAATGATGCAGATTAAAAAAAATGAATTTTGAATAATTCATTTTGAAGTATTCTCGAAAAAAAAGATTCAACAATGCTTTTTGCTCAAAAGATGCTAGAAAATGTTCTTTTTTCTGAAGACGTCTGCCCTTCCGGGAGCCTTTCTTCACTGAAATGAACCGAAAAACGTATTACCTTGATTATGTTTTTTTTAAATCATAAACTAAGTGACCATCGCAGGAAAAAGAATGAAAAGCCGAAGTTTCTTCCGCGGGTGTTTTGTTTGTAACTAAGGTGGGAGTCGCGAAGGTATCCAAGGCCCCCCTCCCACCACCCCGCCCCCGCCAAAGTGAACGCTGCTAGGTCGTTAAACCCTCCAGGATTCCGGAGACTGAAAATAAAATTAAAAAGTAGCGAACTTTCAGGATTAAACTTAAAACCATGATGGTACGACAAAAACATGAGATTTTTCCCAAGGAAAAGTTTTTGACAAGTGATAAGCTGAAAAGTTGATAACTAAACCAGTCGTAATGGCCAAAAGTAACATAAGAACTTTCTAACACGTCCAAAAATAAGGCTTTGATTGCATGTAGGTAAATTTACCTTTCTCTTTAGAACAGTTTTGTCCTTTCTCTTCCATTCTATGTACTGGAGTCTCCAGAAAAGAGTTTACAATGCAAGAAAATTTTATGTTGGGCAAAAGGTAATGCGACCCAAAAGTACCTTTCTCAGCAGAGAATCAATTTTATGCTCCCTAGCTGGGCCCAACACGCAAAAACCATGATTGCAAATCGACCAACGAATTTTATGGTGTGCATCTATGTTGGCATAATATCAAACTCGGCCAAATTCTGTGTCTTCTTTCAGTAGCGAAGAGTGTTTAACGATCCAACGACTGTTGAACTCATGATTTACGGCTTTTTAGCTGAAGATTAAACGACTGTTCAGCTGACGAGTAACACCCGTTAAGTCAAGGGTGAAACTGAAGAAGATTTGGTCAATTTTTACCACAAAACTCACGATTTTCATGAAATTTTGCCGAAAAAAAGGCGTTTTGATGTCAAAAACGAGCCCCGAGTAGAGCATTTCGTGTGATGCTGGATGTAGCGTCAGAATCAAGGGTAAAACTGATGAAAATTTGGTCGACTTTACCACAAAACTCTTCATTTTCATGATATTTTGCCAGAAATAAGGGCTTTTTGATGTCAAAAAGAGCCCTAAGTAGAGCATTTGGGTGATACTGGGCGCAGAGACCGTATCAAGAGCAAAACCGAAGAAGATTTGGTCGATTTTTACCTCAAAATCTTCGATTTTCATGAAATTTTGCCAGAAATAAGGGCTTTTTGATGTCAAAAAGAGCCCCGAGTAGAGCATTTTGAGTGATGATGGAAGCAGCGTCCGATTCAAATGAAAAAACAACGACGATTTTGTCAACTTTTACCCCAAAATATCGATTTTATGACATTTTCCCACCCAAAAATGCGTTTTGATGTCAAAAGAGCCCCCGTGTAGAGCATTTGGAGTGACGCTGGATGCAGCGTCCGAATCAAGTGTAAAGCTGACGAAGATTTAGTCGATTTTACCACAAAACTCAACATTTTTATAAAATTTGGCTGAAAAAAGAGCGTTTTTATGTCAAAAAAAGGGACCTTGAGTGGACCATTTTGTGTGATGGTAAGTGCGGAGTCCGAATCAAGTGTAAAACTGTCGAAGATTTGGTCGATTCTTCACCAAAACTCTCGATTTTCTTGATATTTTGCCAGAAAAAGGGCTTTTTGATGTCAAGTTTTGTGGGATGGTGGATACAGCGTCCGACTTAAGAGTAAAACTGACAAAGATTTGGTCGAGTTTTGTAGTAAAATTGACCAAATGTTCGTCAGTTTTTTATACTTCATTCGGACGCTGCATCCAGCATCACACAAAATGCTCTACTCGGGGGCTCTTTCTTTTACATCATAACGTTCATTCTGTGTGATCCCAAGTGCGGAGTCAGAATCAAGGGTAAAACTGACGAAGATTTGGTCGATTTCACCACAAAACTCTTCATTTTCATGATATTTTGCCGAAAAAAAGGCGTTTTGATGTCAAAAAAGAGCCCCCGAGTAGAGCATTTCGTGTGATGATGGATGCAGCGTCCGAATCAAGTGTAAAACTGACGAATATTTGGTCGATTTTTACCTCAAAACTCTCAATATTCATATATTTTGCCAAAAAAAAATAGGGCGTTTTGATGTCAAAAAAGAGCCACCGAGTAGAGCATTTTGTGTGATGCTGGTACAGCTTCCGACTCAAGTGTAAAAACTTACGAACACTTGGTCGATTTCACCTCAAAATTCTTCATTTTCATGATATTTGCCAGAAAAAAAGGGCTTTTTGATGTCAAAAAAGGGCTCCAGAGTAGTCTATTCCATGTGATATTGCGTGGAGAGTCAGAATCAAGTGTAAAACTGACGATGATTTGGTCGAGTTTTGTAGTAAAATCGACCAAATATTCGTCAGTTTTACAATTGATTCTGACTCCGCACTTAATATCACACAAAATGGCCTAATCTTTGGCCCTTTTTTGACCTCAAAAGCCCTTTTTTGTCAAAATATCATGAAAAATCAAGAGTTTTGAGGTAAAAATCGACCAAATCTTCGTCATTTTTACCCTTGATTCAGACTCCGCACTTGGTATCACACAGAATGGACTACTCTGGGGCCCTTTTTTGACATCAAAAGCCCTTTTTTCCGGCAAAATATCATAAAAAATGAAGAATTTTGTGGTAAACTCTTCATTTTCATGAAATTTAATCAAAAAAGGGTGTTTTGATGTCAAAAAGAGCCCCCGAGTGGAGCATTTTGTGTGATGCTGGATGCTGCGTCCGAATCAAGTGTGAAACTGTCGAAAACATTGACGATTTTACCACAAAACTCTTCATTTTCATGAAATTTTCCCCCCAATAAAGGCGTTTTGATGTCAAAAAACGGACCTTGAGTAGACCATTTTAGTTTTATAGTTTATGTATTTATATTCATTTTATTTAGTAGACCATTTAGTGGTAGTAAGTGCGGAGTCCGAATCAAGTGTAAAACTGAAAAAGATTTGGTAGATTTTTCACCAAAACTCTCCATTTACATGAAATTTTCCCCCCAAAAAAGGCGTTTTGATGTCAAAAAGAGCCCCGAATAGAGCATTTTGTGTGATGCTGGATGCAGTGTCCGAATCAAGAGTAAAAAACTGACGAAAATTTGGTCGATTTCACCTCAAAATTGTTCATTTTCATGATATTTTGCCAGAAAAAAGGGCTTTTTGATGTCAAAATAGGTAGATTTTTGAAGAAAAGAAATCTACCTAAAAGGGCTCCAGAGTAATCTATTCCATGTGATATTGAGTGGGGAGTCAGAATCATGTGTAAAACTGACGAAGATTTGGTCGAGTTTGTAGTAAAATCGACCAAATGTTCGTCAGTTTTTTATACTTGATTCGGTCGCTGCATCTAGCATCACACAAAATGCTCTACTCGGGGCTCTTTTTTGACATCAAAACGCCCTCTTTTTTTCGGCAAAATTTCAAGAAAATCGAGAGTTTTGACGTAAAAATTGACCAAATCTTCGTCAGTTTCACACCTGATTCGGACTCTCCACGCAATATTATTAGTTTATTACACTAAAGAACTACTCTGGGTCCCTTTTTTGACATCAAAACGCCCTTTTTGGCAAAAGTTCATGAAAATCGATGGTTTTGAGGTAAAAATCGACCAAATCTTCGTCAGTTTTACAATTGATTCTGACTTCCGCACTTAATGTCACACAAATCCTTTCTTGACATCAAAAAGCCCTTTTTTCTGGAAAAATGTCTTGAAAATGAAGAATTTTGTGGTGAACGAGATTTGGTCAATTTTTACCTCAAAATTTTCCGAAAAAAAGATGGTTTTGATGTCAAAAAAGAGCCCCCGAGTGGAGCATTTTGTGTCATGCTGGATGCTGCGTCCGAATCAAGTGTAAAACTGACGAAAATTGGACGATTTACCACAAAACTCTTCATTTTCATGAAATTTTGCCCCCCAAAAAAGGCGTTTTGATGTCAAAAAAACGGACCTTGAGTAGACCATTTTATAGTTTTTATAGTTTATGTATTGTTTTATATTCATTTTATTTAGTAGACCATTTAGTGGTAGTAAGTGCGGAGTCCGAATCAAGTGTAAAACTGACAAAGATTTGGTCAATTTTTCACCAAAACTCTCGATTTTCATGAAATTTTGCCCCCAAAAAGGCGTTTTGATGTCAAAAGAGCTCCAAGTAGAGCATTTTGTGTGATGGTGGATGCAGCGTCCAAATCAAGTGTAAAACTGAGGAAGATTTGGTCAATGTTTACCTCAAATCTTTTGTTTTTCGCGAGATTTTTGCGGGGGGGGGGGGGGGGGAGGCGTTCTGATGTACGGTAATTTCCGATGGTATAATTGAAAAACGCTTAAAATTGGCCCAATTTTCTACTTATTGAGGAGAAAGGTTTGAAAGCGACTCACTCTTCCGTGGGGCTTTGCTATTTGTAGATAGTACTAAAGAAATGTCATAATATTTCAGTAAAAAGTACGCTTTAATGAGTCACTAATGAAAGTTTTTGACTTACCTAATTTTGATTTTTGATGATTTCCATGTTGAAAGACGTTCACGTCATCATAAAAGAGGGGCAGATTCCGGGACGGAGCTCTCCCGTGGCCCTCCGGTGTCTTCACAGCACCAAGTCGCGTTTTTTCTCCCCCCTCCCCACCCCCCGAGTCACGATTGGTGAAGGTCGGCGGGCGTGTGGGGTGGGCGGTGGGGGGAAAAGGTAGTCGGTCGGAGGGGGGAAACGCCGACAGGTATGCATGAGTCACGGTCATGCCTCGCCCGTTTCGATACAACAACAAAAAAAGTTAAATAACAAAAAAGAAAGAAAAAAAAAATTATAGAAAAGGTACAACAGGTTGCAGGTTGGGAAGTCGTTATAAAAAAAAGTTTAGGGGAAAAAATTGGGGCCCCAATGGCCATTAAGTACTGAAACTAAAATTCTGGAAATCCAGTTTACTTCCTAGGCATGATCAAATGATCTTCCTTAAATCCAGTTCTACCAACATAAGAAAGTCTCAAAACATTTCGATAAGGTCATTTTCTAGATTTCTTTTCTATCCAATTAAGTGAAAAACTTGAATCCGACATAAAAATGTTTGCCCAAGTAGATGTTTCCAGGAATCATAGTTATTTTGTCCACTATGCAGGTAAAAAAAACACAAACTTAAATTACCTACTATAAAAGCCCGCCTAAATTTACAGGACTGCCAAAATGAACTATAAATGAGGTTTATTTTTATTTCCTTCATAAATGGAGAGTCAATTATTTGATGTAAAAGTAACAATATTAAAAAAATAAATAATAATCTTGGAATCAATGTTGCCAACTTAAAACGTACAAACTTGCGGAATCCCTATTATTTTTTCCCGCCAGATCTCTCCACGGTCGTCCTTGAACCCCTAAAAGATCGGCCATTATTGAAAGATTTTTTCTTGGGAAGCGTCCGTCCCCCGGTGTTTTCCCTTCTGTTTTTAGGGCTTTTTTTATATTATAATATTTTTTTCAAATTTTAACGTTTAGTTTATCAATAATAAAATATTTTCTCCATAAATATCTTTTTATTTAAGTAATGAGGATTAATCATTGAAGCGGATTTCAACCTTTGAAAACAAAGGGTAAGATATTTATTTTAAGCTCTGAAGTCCTTAAAATTCTAAAAGTATAATAATTTAAGTTTTTAAATTGTTTTATTGTTGTAATTGTTGCGCTAGCTTGGGGGTTATTGAAGGGAATGTGCAGAGTAGGCCATGTGGGTTGCCCTTACTGTTTAAGAGATTGGTTGTTAGCACTGATTTTATTGTTATTGTTTTTAGTTTTCAGTGAATTTCGTGCTTTAAATTGGATAGTTTTGCCCGTTTTTGATGAAAAATTGAAAGTTGGTGAGAGCGAAAAAGGGATCTTTTCTACATTGGTCATTTGCGGATAATGAGTGATTATTCGTCGGTGGCGCCTCCGCAGAATTTCAACAAATCGCAGGCTTTCGCGGCCGCGGTACAACGCGCGAAACAGATCGCGGCGAAGATAAATCCGTCGTCGGGAGGTGGAAACGAGGGCGGAAGCCACAAACGGCATTCGGACAACGAAACGCTGTCGTCAGAGCCAGAACTGAAGAAGCACGCGCGGTACGAGCCGCATTCGCCGCCGACGCCGCAGCCGCAGCAGCACCACCAGCAGACGATCCACGCGCAGAACAACGCCAGATCGCAGATGGCTCCCAACTCAACCTAAGCGGCCCGGTCACCTCCGAAGATATCAAAGTTCCTGACAAAATGGTCGGACTTAGTAAGTTTATACCCTTTTCACCATTGTTTTTATATTTGGCCTTCAAAGCCTCTGCATAATGTTGGGTCAAAAGCGGTATTTAATGTGGACTTTTTTTAGTTATCGGACGTGGCGGCGAGCAGATTACTCGGCTTCAAAGCGAGTCAGGCTGCAAAATCCAGATGGCTCCTGATTCTGGCGGAATGCCGGATAGATTGTGCACCCTTACTGGAAACGCTGCTGCCATTGGGTAATAAAATCAGTTTGTGGTTAACTGAAGGTGTGACTAAATTTTACTTATTTTAGAAGAGCCAAGGAACTCGTTAATGCGATCGTAAATCAAAGGTACAAAACCGAAGGGCCTGGAGGCGGCGGCGGTGGAGGTGGTGGCGGAGGAGGCGGAATGATGAGAGGACCGCCAGATGATATGCCACAACGCCATGGGGGACCTGGTGGCGGTGGACCGTCATTTGTAGAAGTTATGGTTCCAGGACCTAAAGTCGGCCTTATTATTGGAAAAGGAGGAGAAACAATAAAACTGCTCCAGGAAAAATCAGGTGCGAAAATGGTAGTCATACAGGAAGGGCCGAATCAAGAAGTTGAGAAGCCATTGAGGATCACTGGAGATCCCCAGAAAGTCGAGCATGCAAGAAGTTTGGTTTATGAGCTTCTCGCAGAAAAAGAGACTCAGCAGACGCGTAACGCGCCACGTCAGCAAAACCGCAATTCCGGCTTCAACGAAAGACGCGGCGGATTTTCAAACCGGGGCGAAGAATCTCAATTCATCGTACCTGCTGCAAAATGCGGCGTTATTATCGGACGAGGGGGCGAAACCATTAAACAGATCAACCAAGCGACGGGCGCCCACTGCGAACTCGACCGCCGGCCCAACAACAACCCCAACGAAAAAGTGTTCATTATTCGTGGAACTTCCGAACAGATTGAATCTGCGAAGCAGATGATTAGTGACAAAATAGGACTTGTAAGTGGACTTTTTTTTTCTTATTTTCAAATAATGATTTATCCTTTAGGGATCTAATGGAGGTCCAAACTACAACCAATCGAGTGGTCCTAATAATTCACAAGGGAATTACTCTCAATCTTGGGCACCTCAAGGGCCATCTTATGGCCAGCCTTACCATCAGCAGCACATGGATCCTGGTAAGAAAAATGCCTTCATAACTACCTATTTCAATAACTGTTAACTTGGCATGCCTGTTCTGTGACACCTGAGAAACTACTGCATAAACTTATGACTGCTTTAATTTTTAAGATAATGGAGGTATGGGATCGATGGGAAGCGGAGGTCAGAGCCAGGCGGACTATTCGCAGCAATGGATCGAATACTACAGAAGCCTCGGACTCCACCAGGAAGCCGATGAAATCGAACACCAAACAAAATCGAAGGTATCATAAACAAAAACGAAAAAACATTAGCAAACATCGAAAAGGGTATCGACAGGTTTTAAATTGAATTTTTTTTTTCTTTTGTTCTATTTTTTCTGTTCTCTCGTGCGTTTACTTTGTCCGTTGTAAATTGGCACAAAAAACAAACAAAAAACCAAAAAAATTCGTTGTGTGAAAATTTAGCAAGGACAGAATAATACGATGGCGAACAGCGCACCGCCGAGTGTTCCTCAGCCTACGCCTTCAGGCCCGCCAGCTGGACAGCAGAACGGCCAACCTGACTACTCCGCTCAATGGGCTCAGTATTATCGGAGCTTAGGGAAGCATAAAGAAGCTGAACTTATTGAGCAGCAGATGAAATCTAAGGTGAGGAAAATTTACATATGAAAGGAATTCCAATGATGATAACCTGATCATCCTTGCTCGTTGATCTACGGAAATGACATGAAATTGGCCGTCCTGGCTCGTTTTCCGAGAAAACAACCAGGATCTGAGGAATTCCTAAATACTTTAAAAACAAAAACAAAAAATTTTTTTTTTTTTCAGCAATCGGCTCAAATGCCGGTCGGAGGACAGAATCCATCGAACCCTTCATCGTTCCCTTACCAGCAGCCTGGTTACCCTTACCAGCCGGTGGCATACCCGTACCAACCGTCGGGCAACTATCAATATTCTGGCTCTCAACCTCAACAAAATCAGGAATAAATAAAGGTATAAAAATCAATCCTTATGAAATCTTCAAGCTTTTTTTTTTAATAAAAAAAAGTCTTGTAGACCTTAATTTTTTTCTCTTTCAGGTCTCATTTTTCCATTTTTCCAATTGGTTTTTTTCTTGTTGTCTGATTTCAGGTTAATTTTTAAAAAAAATTTCCCCATAAAAAACAAATTTCTTTCTTTTTCTTTGCACTTTTGTCCCTAAATTCTTTCCCCAGCCCCATCCTAGGAAGGTCTTCCCAGAAAAAGAAAGAAATTGAAGGTTTGTATCCGACGATGGTATCACCCTAGAAAAAAAATTAAGCTTTTCTTTTTTCATTAACATGTTTTTCAAAATATTTAGAGAGAAAAAAAATAATTACAATGTAAAAAAAAAATTTTGTGTTTAACAATTTTGTACTTTTTTTGTTTACAAATTATGTTTTTTCATAATTTCACCCGTATTTTTTATTTTAAACTTTTTTCTAGAAAATCCCTCCCAGGAAATTTGAGTTCAAAAGGCTTTTTTGCTTACTCAAATTTCCATCTTGAGGGGTCCCATGAAGGTAAGTACACAATTTTAATGCCAAACACGATTTTCTCTATATATATTTTATGTGCCAATTTACATTTTGTCTTATTGTGTTCCTCTTATATATTTTGTTTGTATATTTTGTCATATCATAACTTTGCATTTGTCTATACAGGAGGCCTTTGTTTAAATTCGCGAAAACGGCCATTATTATTTTTATTTTATTTTTTGTTCTTTTTTTTTTGTTGAGTTTCAGGTAGTCCGGGGAAATAGCTTTTTTAAAAAATTTTTGTACTGAAAATGGTTTTTAAAAATAGAATAAGGTTTTGTAGTAACATGTTTTTATTTTTATTTTAAGTAACTTTTTATTTTTTATTTTAAATTAACATTAAGTCGAACACAATTTTTTTAATAGTACTTAATTAACAATCATAAATTGGCACAATTTTGGCATTAAGGCACTTAAATTACTTTTTGAAAATGGAGGCTAGAATCATGAGGTTAAGAAGCCATTATTGGTTTTAGTAACCTATAGTTATTATTAAAGAAGGAATAGTAAAATAGCGAGAAAAAAAATTTTGACAATCTCTGCTGCGAGTTTTAATTAGCTACTATTTAATGGGGAAACAATTATTTTTATGGGATGAAAGAGCTTAACATAAGAGACCGGTTATTGATGAAATTGAAAAAAGAAAGAAAATTATATTTACATAAAGGAACGCTTTTCAGGTCCTAAAGAACTGAAACAAAAATTACAAATAATGGAAAGAATTTATGGTAAGCCATAGAATTTCTGTGATACAAATATTTGATAGTCTTTCAGAAGAGAAAGTTAAAAATTGAAAGAAAGAAAAAAAAATTGACCAGAAAACAACTGGATTGTTGCAGTTTTTGGACGTTGAGGCTTAAGGTGAGTGATGACTGCTTTTTAATTAAATTTTAAAATGGCTGAGGATGAAACTCAATTCCATGGTTGATCAATTTTAAGACTGGAGATCTTTTCTTGATAAAACCGACGAATATTTTGGTGGATTATTCATGGAGAAATGCTTAAGGGCGTCCTCCACCGGGTATGAAAATTTCGGAAAAACGTTTCTATGGTCCTATTTGGAATTAATCGCCATGAAATTGCAGCGAAATTACCCAGACAGATACGGAATTTCGATTTTTTTTTTTCTGTATCAATTTTTAAATTTTCAAAATTCCGTATCTGTGTGGGTAATTTCGCTGCAATTTCATGGCGATTAAAAAAAAAGTACTCAAAAATTCCAAATAGGACCAAAGAAACGTGTTTCTGAAATGTTCATACCCGGTGGAGGACGCCCTTAGTGAACGATTTTCTAATGGTTGGACGTTTTTACTTGCGTGGAAGGCCGTGATCAAGAAGGCATTGTCCTCTTTTCAATCGATAAGAAGGTTGGTTAAGTGTAACCATGGTGCAACCTCTATTTTGGAAAAAGTACTGACCACTCATAATTAGAGGCATTTCGACTCTCGAGTGGTCCGTGATATCATGTAGTAGCTTTGAGTTAAGAAGTTACCTAGTAGCTGTGACCTCAATGCATCGATGTATATACTTAACCTTTAGTACAGGCAGATAGACAGACTTTTGCCAAGAAATTTCTTTGTTGGGCGTTTTCCTTGTCCACTCCTCCCTATAAAACCTAGAATGGAATGGCCTTTAAAGCAAAGAATCTTTTGTTATACACAAGAGATATATTTTTGTAAAAACATTATTAAGGTTTGACCAAAAGATTTTTCTTTTTTTTCCTCCTCCGTTTCTTCGGTGTGTCTCCGGTGGTGTCCTTCACAATGTCAATTCCGGGAATTCCTCGGATACCATCAATTCTGATCATTTTTGCCTTTCGCCTCAGTTTCACCGGTCTTGAAATTTCATTTTGTTTCCTATTTTCAATATCAGAGATGCCCTCACAATGAAATCTAACAACGGCGAAATATTCACGTTTCGACACATTTTCACAATACGAATCTTCATTTTCAGAAAAAAAATCCATTTTTAAAATTTTTTTGGATTAAATTATTTTTAAAAAAATCATTTGGGTTACATAAAAAAATCTTAAAGTTACAAAAATTATTTACATAGCAGTATTTGGCAGTGCGCTTTGGTCGCTTTTTACCTAAAAAAAAATTAATACAAAGATAAATTTTGTGATAAAAATTTACAATCGGTTGTGTAGCTAAATCTTTTAGGGGTCGATAAATGATATCATGATGTAGCGAGTTCCTGAGTTGACTTTGAGACCTTCATGGAAATGAGTGAGGCGACCTGGGTGCATCAATGTCCATCCCACTTTCATATCAGTTACACTACAGTTGTATCTAAAATATGGGTTTAGTTATAAAAAAGATGCCAATTTCATATACCTTAGGAAACGGCATCCACCGCCTGTATAATCAACATTCGGTTTGTTCAGTGCTAGATTGATCGTGTAGGTGGATGAATCGTGGTGTGGTCTCAACGATGGCTGTTCATCTGGTTTATATCGGACGACGAAATTCATCAACGATTTCGGAGGCTGAAATGATTTTTAATGAGTAAAAAATGAGGTAGAGGGACATACGTCGTGGAAGTATCCTATAAAGACTTTTTCTTGAACAGGACGAATGTATTCGCCCAAAATATGAAGCCATTGTTTCTCAAGACCAACTTGATTCATGTGTATGTCACGAGTTGGAACATTTTCGTACCCTCCATTTAGTCTTTCATCCTAAAAAATTTATTATTTAAATTTTTAAAAAGAAAATACATACATGATTAGATCCGGATGACCATTTTCCAAAGTTTTCCATGATTTCGATGAGCTCGCGGCAAAATCGTGGTGTCATCACTGGGAACCAGTATACATCAGGGCAAGGCTGCAAAAGCAAAATTATTGCTGATTTGATGTTTTGAAGTTACCTGAACTATTTCAACATCTTTTCTCAGGCTGGTTGAGTAGTTCTCATGTAGATAACGTTTTTCCCAGTCGAGTTGATTTTCGATCACCTGATAAACTTCTGGGTTCTTCAATGTCGGATCGTATGTGTCAGGATTGATCAGGTGACCATATTCGACAGTGTTGTCGACAAAAAGATGTATCCCTTTTTTACGCAGGTTGTACGAAAAAGCCATATCTGGGTCGAATTTCTCGTCAACATATACATCTTTCAGCTCGCCCAAAAGTGATGAATTGATTAAATAGCAAATCGTCAGATATGGAATGTTCCAAACTCCCCTAAAAATTGAAGGGTAAAACCTCGATTTTCCATCACAGGCAGACTTCTTTACCTTTTGACCAAATTGATAATGTCAAAATAGTCGAACGACCTTGAATAAAATCCATCTTTGTTGATCGCCCCCCAGAAATTAGAAAAGGCACTGTTGTAGCGAGGAAGCAGCGGCCCAACTATACCTCTAAATAAAAAAATAAGAAGAATATTCAGTAATAATAAACTTACTTTTCTTGTTGAATAAGTCTTGATATAACTTCTGGATGATCTATCATTGCTAAAGAATCGAGGATGAAAAGGTAATCACATTTTTTCTTTGTACAATGATCTCTGAAACGAAAGCAATTTAGGATTTAAAAAAAGCCTAAGTTTGTAATTTACATAATAATCTGACGTCCTCTGTCTTCTTTTATGCTATCAGCAGCAATTATTGTCTTGACTGAAGCATACTTATGGCTTTGTTTCTCTAAAAATTTGTCCACAACTGGTTGATGGAAGTCAATCTGACAAAAAAGAATAAGAAGCTCAAACGTTTTAGTAGATATTTACAGTGTTGTAAACAAAAAGATGGAGTTTTTTCATGTCGTATTTGAGTTTAGTGACACTTTCAAAGAATTCTTCTAAAAATGGGGTTTGGTGAACGACTGAGATGGCAAGGAGGACAATTTTGTCGTTGGGAACTTCGGAATCGTATGTTTTACAAGAAGTGCAGCCGTTGATGTCATCCCAGGCGCCTCCGATGTAGTTTCCGACGGAGTTTATATAGAGTTTGCTAGGCCCGTTTCCGTGAATGATGAGGGGGCGAGTTCCAGTCGCAGTATTTTCGATGTATGACCCTTCCCCATTTTCGTTGCTTGTCACCAAAAGCAGTTCCTCTAAAAGAAAAAAAAGAAGATTTTATCGACTGTGTAGTCCAAACGTACTTTCTACGCCGTTTGTGTTTTGAAAAATAACAGCGGAATGATCGAGTTTCATGTTGTATTTTTTTCGAAGAACTTCATCCAGGTATATCGTTGTGAATAAAGTTGGTCGTCGTCTCTGTTTGAAATTTTTTTGAGCGAAATAATCTCGTAGATATCGCTTGCGTAACCGATGAAACCTATAAAGACAGATGAGTGCGAATATTCTTAAATTTGTGCCTTACCTCCTGAGTTGAGATATTCATAGTGTCCTTCAGTCGGTGGATATTTTCCAGCGAGGTCGGGGTCAGGCCAGCAAAAGAGTTCAGCGGCAAATACGATCTTTGATTCGAATTTGCGAAACTTCTCGAGGATGCGGCTGGCTGGGGCGGTAAAGATGACATCGTAAGAGTCGGTCACCAAAACGACACGGTCCGTATCATGTTTGTACGGTTTGAGTGCATCTCGAAGAAGGTTGATTTTATGACCGCCTCCAGAACGGCTCATGTCACCGCCGTCCCATCGTTCGCCCATGCCGACAATCGTGACTGAGATTCCGTATCGCTCGGCGGAGCGCATGTAGCGCGTGAATCCATCAGTCGCGTTTGTTGCGACTGTTAATACCAGAAGTGACTCAGTCTCAACTTCGCCATCTGGAAAAAAAATTTCGTTTTGCCATTATGTACAACAATTTGACCTCCGCATCCCAAACTGGCCAACTCAATTTTGCCCCAGCGACCATAAACAGCAAAAGTCCTAAAGAAACTGGTTCTTAAGGAGGAGCAAGGGAGCTTCCCAGTTAGGAGCTGCTAATTTATTAGCCAACTTTACGGTCTGTGCAGAAGGTTCAAGAAACCCCCCAAAAAAAACGCAAGTAATCATTCGCAATAGCTTCCAAAATTGGCAAAATCATAGTTGCCATTGCAAATTAAAATAGAAAAACTGCCTAAGCAGCCGATTACGATTGTAATCGCTACTCAAAACTTGCACTTACTATTACGATAGTAAACGCAACTCAAAACTTACGATTACGATTCCAATTGCAACTCAAAACTAGCGATTAAGATTACAATCGTAGTCGCAGAAAAAAATACGATTACAATCGTATTCGCTTCCAAAATTGGCAAAATCATAGTCGCCATTGCAAACTAAAATAGAAAAACCGACTAAGCAGCCGATTGCGATTACGGTTGTAATCGCAACTCAAAACTTGCGATTACGATTGTAATCACAACTCAAAACTTGCGATTTCTATTGATTGTAATCACAACTCAAAACTTGCGATTCTATTATGATTGTAATTGCAACTCAAAACTGGTGATTACAATTACGATCACAATCGTAATGGCAGAAAAAAATACGATTACAATCGTAATAGCTTCCAAAATTGGAAAAATCATATTTGCCAAGGCAAACTAAAATAGAAAAACTACATAAGCAGCCGATTGAGATTACGATTACGATTGTAGTCGCAACTCAAAACTTACGATTACGATTCCAATTGCAACTCAAAACTGGCGATTAAGATTACAATCGTAATAGCTTCCAATATCGGCAAAATCCTAGTCGACATTGCAAACCAAAATAGAAAAACCGCCTAAGCAGCCGATTGCGATTACGATTACGATTGTAATCGCAACTCAAAACTTGCGATTACAATCGTAATTGAGGCTAATAGAGTGGCCAACTTCACAGTCAGCACAGAAGCCCCAAGAAACCCGAAAAATTTCATTTCTTCCAAAACGGGAAAATCGTAGCAAACAAAAATGCCAAATAGCAATTCTGAATTGAAGCCACAAAATCGCTAAAGGCTTCACCGGAGGGGAATTTTTATTGAGGAAAAAGGAAGTAGAAAGATGATAAAACAAAATCAGTGCTAGAGCGGGGGGTCACGAAAGGTTAAATACGATAACAGACGCTCTTTTTTTAAATATTTTAACATTTAAAATATTTTTTTATCCATCTAACTTTCTAACCAGGAAAAGGGTACATGGGATAATAAACATTCTATTAATAAACGGTAGGAAATCCGAGATCAATTCAAAGAATGAATTAAACAACTTCAGCACATAATCCTTTGTCCTCAAAGGTTGGCAACCCTTACCGAAGTGATCATGTTCCAAAACTTTTTTTGTTCAATCCTTTATTTTTAAATTGCAATAGTTGGCAACATTGTTTATGGTCCATTTCGACCAGCGTTAAAACTTATAGGCTGTAATTAGTGGCTATGAAATAAAATTATGTAGGTAGGTATGTTGAATTCGCGTCGCAATCCCCCCCCCCCCCCATTTACATAAAGAACAAAATGTTGGCATAAAAAATGTGATAAAAGTTGGCGACACTGCTGTTGTAGTTGGCCAAACTTAGGGTCTTCAATCATTTGATTAGAGCATATCCGACCCGTTTCGCCGGACAAAAGTTGGCAATAGTGTTGATATTGCATAAAATATAATGATTTTATAAAAATTTACGTACTTGGCTTCTCGGGTGAGTCCTCCGGCTGCGGTAGACAAACGGCCAAATTAAAGATAAGAAAGAAAGCCAATGAAAATCCATATTTTTTCCCACCACCCATTTTTTAAAATTTAATGTTCAAAATCAAAAGTTTAAAATGACATCGTCGAGAAGAATGTAGGAACTATGAAGGGATTGATTGAGGCGTCGAAACCTCAACTGGAATCTGCTAAATGTCTGACAGATGAGAATCTTATAGCCAGTGCCGCCAACATAATAGGTCCCCCTTTAAACATCCCTCAAGTTCCCTCAATGTGTTAGTTTTCTGCTTAGTTGGGCGTATTCGTATTAGTAAAACGAATATATACACAAATTGTAATTTTTATAAATACGGTCCTTTTTAAAGGTTAAATACGAATACGTATATTGTATATCGTTAGTTCTAACACCGGCTATCTCATTTTTCCTAGGTTTTCAGGAGGGTGAAAATACTGATTAATTTCTCATTGGAATCAATGCATCTGTTGGCTAAATCGTAAACTACACGTTTTCTGTTGGTAATAGGGTTAAACTACCAACGGAATTCGATTTATCACAAAATTTACCATCAGAAACAATGCTAAACTCAAAATCTATAAAAAATGAGATAGCCGGTGTTAGAACTAACGCGACGATATGTAATATTGAATACACGTATTTAAGAGTCAATGTTCGTATTTTAGTTGAACATTCGTTGTTCCTCTGTAAATACGCTGTAAAAATTTAATACAAGTTTAAAATAAAATCCTCAAAGAATTTAAGTTGGCTGCACTTTTGATTTGATTGGCAGTGGAAACAGACTATTTAAAGTTTCTTATCGTACCTTTTTCATCTAGTGTGCAGTAATTTTCATTTTCGCCCTTACAGTCGGCCACAGAATTCTGGATTTGATGAAAACGAGAAAAATAGCCACAGACCCTTTCATGCCGCCGGGCGAAAAAGGACTGAACGAAAATGAAGAAATTAGAGCTTAAAGTGACTAATCTCTGATTTAAAAACGGGTCCCTTTTTTACACTTTATCGATCAAGTGTTGAATTCGTTCGTTCCGCCAGATTGATCGATCTGGGAGGACGGGAGTTCGGTCTGACTTATTCCAGATATGCGGTTAAATTTTTTATTATATTTCATTTTTTTGAGGAAGTTAAATTGTTAAAATTTTCAACTAAACTCCAAGGATTTTGAAATCAACTTAGCTTAAAATGTATTTCGTCGCGTTAGTTCTAACACCGGCTATCTCATTTTTTATCAATTTTGAGTCTGGCATTGTTTCTGATGGTAAATTTTGTGGTGAATCGAATTCTGTTGGTAGTTTAACCCTATTACCAACATAAAACGCGTAGTTCACGATTTAGCCAACAGGTGAGGTGATACGTGATTCCAATGAGAAATTAATCAGTATTTTTGCTCTCCTGAAAATCTAGGAAAAATGAGATAGCCGGTATTAGAACTAACGCGACGATTTTCTTTTTTGTTGGAAAACGCGAAAGGAATGCGACATAAAAAGCTTCAAAAGCAGGTCAAAAATCCCATTAACTAGTAGGCAAAGAATTCTACTTTAGAGGATAAGGTGGATATTGAGGATAACGGGTAATTAAATTAAAGGAGGGCAATTCAATAGTTTTTCATCACTACTATCGGAAATAATTTTTTTAAGTAGCAAGGCAGAGAAAAAAATTTTCCCCAGCCAGGTCACACGGAACGGGCAAGAACCCCAAAATTTCCTCCTACAGTACTACTGTGCTACACTCTACAGACCTAATGTACTAGTAGTAGCAAAGCAAAATTTTAGACGGACAGATCTCCGCCATCTTTGCTAGAAAATTGGGCACTTGAAAATAAGTTTGACCATCTCCTCTCTGCCATTAGCAGGCGGAATGTATTGAATTAACTTCCTTAAAGAAGTTATTGTGATACCCTCTCCGTCGGTTTTTGGGGAAAGGGTCTTCCAGACCCCGGAGGGTCAATTCGAGTATTGATCTTTACTGATCTCAACGTTGTCTGTGGTTCCGGCCGGCCGTAGCATTTTTTCTGGAACACTTTACGGCCACAATTTTCACCAAATTTTCACGCGATCTTTCTGAATAGTTGAACAAAAATGATCGTCTGCGATTTTTGAATTTCAAAAAATGGCGGAAATATGGACGTTTGAAATTTTAAAAACTGCGCTGCGGCGAACTGTTGGTCCGATTTTCACGCCTTTATTTTTACAAATTTTCGGTGTAAAAAAAAGTACTAGTTTGATGAGTTTCCAACGAAAACTTCCTTAAATCGAAGGAACTATATAGGAGGGGGAAGTATAACGGAGAAGAATTTACAGGAGGGGGAAGTATAATGGAGGAGAATTTACAGGAGAGGAATTATAATGGAGGAGAATTTACAGGAGGGGGAAGTATAACGGAGGAGAATTTACAGGAGGGGGAAGTATAATGGAGGAGAATTTACAGGAGGGGAAGTATATCGGAGGAGAATTTACAGGAGGGGAAGTATAACGGAGTAATTTACAGGAGGGGGAAGTATAAGTGAGGGGAAGTTCAAGGATGGAGAAGTACAAAGGAGGGGAAGAATAAAAGTATCAAGGTAGAAATAATGGGCTTTCTGCCCAAGGGATGCCACTCTCGCAAAGGGTGGAATCATCAAACTCCCTACTAAAAATAAAAATAAAAAATGTTTTTTTTATTACACCAAAAATTCTAAAAATATAAGGAGTATTTCGTCGCGTTAGTTCTAACACCGGCCATCTCATTTTTTATCAATTTTGAGTTTGGCATTGTTTCTGATGGTAAATTTTGTGGAGAATCGAATTCCGTTGGTAGTTTAACCCTATTACCAACAGAAAACGCGTAGTTCACGATTTAGCCAACAGGTGATGCATTGATTCCAATGAGAAATTAATCCGTATTTTGGCTCTCCTGAAAACCTTGGAAAAATGACTTGTCCGGTGTCAGAACTAACGCGACGATTTGGTGAAAATCGGACCAACGGCTGCAGCGCAGTTTTTAAAATTTCAAACACACATATCTCTTTCATTTTTTCGAAATTCAAAATGGAGAGAAATTCGATACTTCGAAAAAAAACACACAAAAAACTCCTTTATACTTCCCCCTCCTTAAACTTCTCCTCCCTTATACTTCCCCCTCCTATATTGTTTCTTTTCGTTGGAAGCTCTTCAAACAAGTACTTTTGTGGGCTGGGGTTCCATTTTAATCGATTAGGCTCCCGGTACTCTGTGTCATACCCAGTAAACCTCTTCGTCATCGTTTTGTTTATTGCCAAGAGTATTGGATTTCGCCAAAAATTAGTTATTCCGTCTTCCAAATCCTGACGTAAAAGGCCAGCAACCTCAATAAATTAAAAGCTCTATAAATACATATTAAAATCTTTTTATTTGGATGTCAGGGTTCCAGAGGGGTGGAAAAAGGACGGGTTGACCTAGGTGATAGAATTGGGTCGTCCGCTTAAGACTCATGGAGGCCCTTCCCCCTTTCAGTTGCGGTCTCTTGTTTTTTTTTTTCTTTCGTCCAATTCACCCGAGCGGGGTGGGGTTAAAGCAAAACACTTGCTCTTCAGCTTTCTCTTCAGTTTTGGACTCGTAACGGGCACAACCGAGACCGGGCGATTTTAGAATGTAAAAACCCGGACGAAAATCCGTAAGAAAATATAAGGAATTAAACTTTTAAAAACATTTCAATAAAATATTTCCAAACATTTAAAATTTCTATTTTTCAAGTGTTAAAATTTCTTCATCTTTCTCTCCACATTAAAAAAAAAGGTAAGGATTAATCTTTTTAAAAAAATTTTGACCACCAAATTTTGCCATCTGAAATTTCTTGGTATGAAAATAAGCCTGAAAAAGAATAAAATCAAATTCACGAGGTGAAAGTTTATTGAAAGGTACCCGAGCGCCTTGTGCTTTAAAAATTGGAAAGAGGAAAAAATTTAAATATCGATTAAGAAGGCAACCCCTTAATAGTTTTTAGGCGGAGAGGCGGAATTTTCGAAAGGGGAATATTTTCATGTGATTGGCCCACGCTTAGAGAACTAACCTTTTTTGTTAACCTTGAAAAAAAATTTTTTTTTAGCCAGTTTTTGACCAAAAAATGATGTTCTAGCCATTGACTCCAAATGTATTATTCTTGAAAACACAATTTCTGAATCTCTTTAAAATGCAATTTTAACTATAGATTCCGAAGCTTTTTTTTTTCTTTTTGTCTGTTCAGCTGTGTGAACCTTCATTTTAACTTTTTCAACGAGAAGTTCTGAAAAAGGGTCTTACAGGCCCCGTAGAGCAAAACTGATTAGTGATCTTTGCATGAGGTTGTCTGTGGTGCCGACCGACCGTCGCAATTTTCCGGGGACGCTTAATGGCCCCAATTTTCACCTAATATTCACAGGATCTTTTTAACTTTCTTAAAGAAGTTATTGTGATACCCTCGACGTCGGTTTTTGGGGAAGGGTCTTCCAGACCCCGGAGGGGTTCAAATATTGATCTTTACCGATCTCAACTTTGTCTATGGTGCCGGCCGTCCGTCCGTAGCATTTTTTTCCGGAACACTTTACCGCCACAATTTTCACCAAATTTCTTTAAGTCGGTGAACTTTAAGTAACTAACGAGGGCAATTTTTGAATTTCGAAAAAATGGCGGAGGTCTATTTGAAATTTTAAAAATTCGCTGCGGCCAAACCTTGGTCCGATTTTCACCAAATTTTCACCAATTACTCCTTATATTTTTTTGGTGTAAAAAATTGCCACTTTTTAATTATTATTTTTTTAGTAGGGAGAAATTTTATACTTCTACCCATTACGAGAGGCATATCCCTAGGCCAAAGAGCCCATTATTTCTACCTTGACACTTAAAAAATTTTTCGAAAAAAAGAACTTAAAACATTTTTTCTGTAGTTATCTTAATTTTTGAAATTCGCAAAAATTGCGGAGATATGTCCGTCTAAACGCAGAATAAATAGAATATTTTGAGGATCACACAAAAAATTAGAAATTACCCTAAAATTAGAACCTCAATTTTTTGGGCTCAAAATAACATATTTTTAGGCAAAATTCTTCCCTTTTTCTCCCACGATGAGAAAGCCTTTTTTTCAAACGACTTTTAATAGCATAAGAGAATCAGACCGCCCAAATAATTAAATGTCAACATGAATTAAGTAATTAAATAAAATGCTATTTAATAAGTATGTAAATTCTTAAATAACAGCTTCTGGAAGGTCAGGTATCAATGTGAATTTCATTCACGTGAGAAAAAGAAGAAGGGAAACAATAATTATTTTAAATAAAAATAATAAGACCCATGGAAAACTAAAGCTACAGATAGCTGATTTTTTTCCCCCTTTATAGGTATTACGTGTTTTTATATCTAACATCTTGACATAGTTCAAATTGAGGCAATAAAAGCGTTAGTTTATTGGGCGTAAATAATCTGTTTTGAGGTACGAAGTAGGCCAGACAAATTAGAAAAAAAAATGGGCTTAAAAGAAAAGTTTTTTTTTAATATTTTCATGAGCGCGGTTTTTGCTTGAAGACGATTTATCCGATGGAGATGGCGGCATTTTGCATTAAATTGTTGGCACCCCTGTAGATACGTCATTTTAAAGGGGTTAGGAGCAGCCTTTTACTAATGGCCGTCGGTTATCCTTGTTACCTTCTTTCTAATTCTAATTTTATTAGTTACTTAGTCCTTATAAAAATTATAGCTATTTAAATTGTTTTTGTCTGTGTTGTTTTTCCTACTCGAGACGCCGGAAAGTGCATTCCCAAACAACGTTATACAACTCGCGCATAATCGTCGAAAAAAAAAATATTCCAAATACCCCGAACGCATAACCGATTAGGCTCAAATTACAACCTACAGATCCACTGAAAAACCGGTTTTTTCAAACGAAAACGAAAACCCTCAGTATTTTTAAATAAATTAAAAAAACAAAAATAAAGTGTTAAAAAAATTTTTTTTATAAAAATTTAAACCAAGGAAACCACCTCTAAAGTATGTTATCGTTCCAAGGTACATTTGCAATTCTGTAACCTTAAAATCTTCATCAGTCTCCCATTTTATGAAATCCTTCTTTCCTCGTCCTTCACATTTTTTTAATGAACCACTTATTGCAACTGTGAAGGGTCAAGGACGAATAGTATATCTTTATTATGTTGGCAGCATTGGTCCGGTTTTGTAAATATCTGGAAGCTCTAGGATGAAATGATTTAGTTATGTTTTCACTGTGTTTAAAATAACTGCATTCCTGTATACCTTTCACTGTCTTAATCACTTCTACAACATCCCCAAATAAGACGGATAATCTCTCTTAATTAAGTTGGCAATCCTGTAAACCCAAGAGTGCAGGTTTTCGTTATTGAGGCCTTCAGTGTGAGTTCAACAGAAAATAAACAGAACCATTTCGACTTGACGCATACATTATTTATAGACGCAATGTTGGCCACAATGATCATTTTTCGCGGTATAAATCCATGGCCTTCTGAATAGCCGGTTTTAAAATTTGTTTCAGAATGAATGAAATCGAATTTTCATTCGCATGAGCGGTTAAGCGCTGACCTCTATCGAAATCTTTGATTTTCGTATAAAAAATATAATTTTAATTTTGATTGCTATTCGCAAATTGATTTTAATATCAAACAATTAACCAATAATAGAGGAAGAAATGACTGTGATAACGGGTATCTCACGACGCGTTTCGGCTTAATAAGCCTCGTCAGGTGAGCTATTCCCTCTATCACAATCATTTCTATCTTTTCTCTGTGGACCTATCTACGAGAGAATTAGTGGAAACTGCGGGAAGCTGGAGACAAATCGTCCCCCAAAAACTTCAACGCCGCCACTTCTCTAAGAGATAGAGCCACTCACCACCTCCTTATTGGTTTTTATGACAGAACTGCTGCCAAGGCATTACTTTATTATTTTAATTTTGATTGCTATTCGCAAATTGATTTTAATATCAAACAATTAACCAATAATAGAGGAAGAAATGACTGTGATAACGGGTATCTCACGACGCGTTTCGGCTTAATAAGCCTCGTCAGGTGAGCTATTCCCTCTATCACAATCATTTCTATCTTTTCTCTGTGGACCTATCTACGAGAGAATTAGTGGAAACTGCGGGAAGCTGGAGACAAATCGTCCCCCAAAAACTCAACGCCGCCACTTCTCTAAGAGATAGAGCCACTCACCACCTCCTGTGATAGAGGGAATAGCTCACCTGACGAGGCTTATTAAGCCGAAACGCGTCGTGAGATACCCGTTATCACAGTCATTTCTTCCTCTATTATTGGTTAATTGTTTGATATTAAAATCAATTTGCGAATAGCAATCAAAATTAAAATAATAAAGTAATGCCTTGGCAGCAGTTCTGTCATAAAAACCAATAAGGAGGTGGTGAGTGGCTCTATCTCTTAGAGAAGTGGCGGCGTTGAAGTTTTTGGGGACGATTTGTCTCCAGCTTCCCGCAGTTTCCACTAATTCTCTCGTAGATAGGTCCACAGAGAAAAGATAGAAATGATTGTGATAGAGGGAATAGCTCACCTGACGAGGCTTATTAAGCCGAAACGCGTCGTGAGATACCCGTTATCACAGTCATTTCTTCCTCTATTATTGGTTAATTTTTGATATTAAAAAAATATAATAAAATAATAGGGACACAATGGGTTTTCTAGGGTGGCGAAAGACACTAAGCGGGTTTTATTATTTTTTGCCCTCTTGCGAAATTCTGGCGTTTGAATCGACTGTAACGAAACATAAAGCTTAAAAAATAAAAAAAGAAAAAGAGAGAGAGACTTCTTGAGAGTTTTAAGCGATTTTTAGATGGTTAACTTTTATAACTTGGGACGGTGGCGAATTCAGGCAACCATTGACCCAATCTAGAAGGCAGTGATTATGCGGGCCGCTCGAAATCATCAGTGTTTCCTTTACGATTGTAATCAAGAAGGCATGTTTTTAAAATCATTTTAGAAGAAAGGAAGCTCTTCAAATATATTAATCTTACGGAGATTTCCGCTCGTTTTTTTATTTGACGTAACCCACCCTCATTACGAGGTTGAGGCGCAGGTCGACTTGATGACTTGGGGGGTGGTTACGTCATAGAAGAAGAATAGACGAGGACAAAAAGAGGCGCCGTGAAGAAGAATAGGGAACCCGGTCAGAGATGGAACTCGACCCAAATCCTCTCATCCGATTCCGAAATTCGGCCCGTATCAAAAAAAGGAAGAAAAAAACTCATTAAAACGAATGCTCGTTACGTTTCAGTATTACGAAATCAAAGTTGCAGTAATGAAATATTTGAAAATTTGGCTGCCAGAAGGCACTTTCTTCGATATTCGAGGAGGCAGTGATTTTAATGACGTTACGATGATCTAGTTGGCGCTGGCGACCACGTGGCTGTAGGTCCTGAAGCAAGAAAACTAGCATGAGTACCAACAATACTACATTAGGAGTCAACTCCTATTTCGTTTATCGTCAAATCGATTTTGAAATCGAGGTTTTTTTTGTATTTGGAAGTGGTTTATTTTGATAGGGCTTGAAATCGCTGATTGCATTTTTGTTTTGTTTCGAAATATTTTAAGATTCAAAGACGACCAAGGACGATCCGACTATCGGGAATTCGAGACACGTTGGTTCCGAGGCGTCGCGTCCTTCTTTTTTCTTTTTAAGGGTTTTCATTCAATTTTTTGTATTCCCCACTTCAGTGCAGCGGGAACCCGGACGTAACGCCAACTTTACGGTTCAGACTTCCGTAATAACCACATTCGTAATAACAGCCCGATTTGAATAATGATAAAAGAAAAAAAAAGAAAAACCGATGGGAACCCTTATGTCATGGGAGTTTTCAAATATGTAGTGGGGGCCCTTCTATACAATTTTAAGTTAAAATTTTTTTTAACTTCCTCAAGAAGATATTGTATTAGGTGTACAAAATGAAACTCAGCCACAGGGTAAATTTGAATTTTGTACATTTTAGCCGAGTTTCATTTTGTACACCTAGTAGTTCATTTTTTCAAAATTTTAACATTTTAGGCGTTAAAGTCCATCAAAAGTTGACCTTCTCCGTGTAAGAAGGTTATTGAAGTATAACCATTAAGAAGGTTAATTTTTAAAGGCTTGTAAATCGTAAACCGTTACAGATATTGAAAAATGCACTAAATAAAATCTGTTGGAAATTTAATTCTCTTTAATTTTATTCTATTCATTTTTTCTCTAGGACGCACTGTTTTCAAGATAAATTTATTTTAAAAAAAATTATTTTCCGAAAATGGTGCATCCTAGAAAAAAATAATTAAGTACAAATTTATAGAAATTAAATTTCCTACATTTTTATTTATTAGGTGTACAAAATGAAACTCAGCCACAGGGTAAATTTGAATTTTGTAGATTTTAGCCGAGTTTCATTTTGTACACCTAATATGTAGGTCCATGGGACTTCCAGTTCCCCTAGAAGAAAGTAGTTATCTTCACCAATCATAAATTTGGTGCTGGGACAATTCACCCGATTCTCACAGACTCTTTCGAAGTATCTTGAAATGCCATTTTTCGAAAATGGTGCTATCTGTTTGTCTGCTTGCTCAAAATGTGGTTTTTTGCGTACATGATAAGAAGAGTCTCAAATTTTCGACCTCATTCCCAAACACAAGGTCTTTCTCGAATCCTTTGGATCGGTTTTACCTCAAATTTTTAGCTCAAAATCAGTTCTGTTTGGAAGATAAACTTTTTGAAACTTCTCATGATCCTAGGAGTGTCCTAAGCAACAACGTAACCACCAAAATCTTAAAAGCCTTTTACAAACTACATATCTTTTATCTTCAAGAAACTAGTTTTTTGAAGGAGGAAAAAAAAACAGGACGTGATCCAGACAAGATGGACACAAAAAAAACCACTTTTTTTGGCAATTAGATCCGACCTTGGGGTGAGAGAAAGTAGGAAGGTCACACAATATACGAGTGTTATGGGGGCTTATGCAGCGAGTGAGAGTCACTTTATGTTTTTTCTTTATTTTTTTCACGTTTTTTATTTTTATTTTTCAGAAACGTTTGCCTGTATGTGCGCGTGGCTATGGCCTTATTTACACTGGAAAGTAAGTACACGCTTTAGTAAGTTGGTTGTAAAATTTTTATGCTTCTTCAGTAACGATGACCTCGAAAAGGTTTGTCAGGATAGCCAATTTATTCGAAATTTGGCAGTGATCTTGTTTGTACCATATCAGAAAGCCCTGAAAATTTCTGCTCGATCAATCCACGGGGAGCTTAGATATTCGAAATGATCATGTAGCATCATTGCCTTATTAGTATGGGATACAACCTATGTTCTAAATTATAATCAGAGCCAAATACATCATACACAACACAACTTCTTCCTTTCATTCTAAATTAGTGGTGATCCATCCCACAATTGGTGACCCACGACGAACACGAACACAGCGATGAAACAACAACAACAGCAAGGTACATATGAGGCGCTCCGGGTACGAAGGGCGAACTCAACATCGGACAAATTTTTTTTTTTCATTTTCAGATTCTAGACCTCTTGGTGAATACACCCATATAATTTTTATGTTGAGTTCGCCCTTTTTTCCCTTTAAATACGTAAAAACCGATATGAGGCAAAGCTCTAACTGCGATATCCGAGCGGGTACGAAGGGCGAACTCCACATCCTAGTCCACAACCCCCACTCCTTTTCCCATTCCAGGGCATGACTTTTCTGTTGAGTTCGCCCGTAACATAAAACTTTAAAATGCGAATATCTCGAAACTACGTTTTGTTGAGTTCGCCCTTCGTACCCGGAACGCCTCATATTTACACTCCCAACATACAAGCACAGAACGAGATAGCTTCCGGCACGTCTTGATCCCCATCGGCGCCAGCAATTCTCCCAACTCGTCAACAGTTCCGCACCTCTTCGACCCGCAATTGGTGGAACTTCGACCTCGAACGAACTTCTCGACATCTGCGACACTCACGTCACAGCTCGACAGTTCGCGTTCCAGCATCTATCTTCGACACAGCACCAGACCTTCACCCTTCTTTTCTCCGTGGGGGGGGGGGGTGATGTGGGTACAACATATGTTCTAAATTATAATCAGAGTCAACATCATACACAACACAGCTTCTTCTTTCATTCTAAATTAGTGGTGATCAATCATCCCACAAGTACAATACCTTATTTTATGCGGCTTTTACTCTTTATTTATTCCTAAGCCATCACTCATATGTGTTAGTATTTTTTAAATAGTTTATCAAATAATGTTATTGCTGCTTTCCTATGATTGATAGATCGCTTCCTGAAGGAAGGCGAATACGAAAAAGTGTCCGTTTCTTATGATGGAAAGTGGGAAAAATCTAATCTATTCTTAAGAGAGATGAATCTAATTGCTACTCATTATCGCTATTTTTCTTCCCCTTTTCTTCCATTCTTAACAAGGATGTTGACGCAATTGTTTATTATGCCGTTTCCATTCGCATTTTAATTCAAGACATTTGGCTTCAATCATTGAAAATAAGTCTTGTTTATAATTCGGACGTATGCGAAAGATTTTGAAGTGGACGTTGAAGGCTAAATGATGTTTTTTTTTAGGTGTGATGGGTCCAGAAAGTCCGCTGATCCTTTTGGCGATTATCACGGCGGCGGTGACTGCTCAAGGGGGATTCCTAGACTCTTGGAAGAACAATAGGATAGAAGTGAACGTCCCTTGGGTGCCAGGTAAGACTTATGTGACAAGACACTGACATGACATGACAAGTGACGTGCTACTTGCGACCGGCCGACGCCTTCACTGGGATCTTCCAGGGCGGGATTCACGCTACTCATAAGTGAAATACACACGTGACAAATACCATCCAACGTCTGACACGTGGCAAATGGCATTTGGCAAGTGCTTATTCCAATTGTCACGTGACAAATGACGAACAGTGACAGCATTAGACAGGTGGCATTTGGCATGTAGCAAATGGCATCTGGCACAATGGCACTTTTTTTTTCTTAGCTGGAACTGAAAGTCGATGCTATGAGGGCTTAGGATGTCTCAACTTGACCAAAGAATGGTACCACATCATTTATCGTCCGTTTAACGTTTTTCCTCTTCCAAGACATGTCATCGACACTCGATTCATCCTTTACACTCGCTCGAATCCGACTGAAGTAAGCAATGGAGCAAGAAAAAAGGGATCCAGAATCATTTTTTTTTTTTTTTAGGGTGTCATGATCAAAGCGCAGAATCCAAAGTCGATCGAGAGGTCACATTTTGATGCAAAAAAACCAACAAAATTCATCATCCATGGATTCATCGATACACCACTGAGTTCTTGGGTCAAGGTAAGCTATGTCTTAAGATTAAAATTCTGTAATTCTCTCACTTCGTAAATAAAATGATTTGATTTGATTTGCCATTTTTTAGGAAATGCGGAATGAACTTTTGAAGCATTCAGATTTCAATGTGATTGTCGTCGACTGGGCTGGGGGGTCGCTCCCGCTTTACACTCAAGCGACCGCTAACACAAGACTCGTCGGACTAGAAGTGGCCAATTTCATCAACTACCTTAAGGTTTGTTGTAAACCTCTGATGAATAAAATAATAAAATATCTTTTAGGAGAACCATTCGTTGGAGCCAAGTCAGGTGCACATTATTGGTCATAGTTTGGGCGCCCATACAGCTGGATACGCTGGAGAAAGAGTTCCAGGGTTAGCAAGAATAACTGGTTTGGACCCAGCAGAGCCCTATTTTCAAGGAATGGGAACTTCTGTACGGCTTGACCCAAGTGACGCTCAGCTTGTCGATGTGATCCATACTGACGGTACAAGCATATGGCTCTTAGGATATGGAATGGTTGAGCCGTGCGGACACCTCGATTTTTATCCAACAACGGAAAAGAGCAACCCGGATGTGACATAGCGGAAAATCCACTTCCGTTGACTCTAATTCGAGATGGAATTGAAGAAGCTTCAAGAGTTCTCTCGCATGCAATCACGTCCGAGCAATCAAATATTTCATCGAGAGCATCAACTCTTCTTGCCCCTATTTAGGCCACAGATGTCCCTCATATCAGCATTTTCTTCAAGTACAACTCCCATCATTTCTTCATTTTATATCTAATTTATTTTTTCTCCAGGGGAAATGTTTTTCATGCGGACAAAACGGTACTGGATGCGCCATTATGGGGTTCCATACGCAAAAAACAAACTTGCCACCTGGCGGGAAATACTTTATACAAACAGGACGAGATGTCCCATACTGCAGTTAGTAAATTTTCAATGGTCTAGAAAGTTTTTAAATTTGGTTTTTAGGACGTCATTATAAAGTGACAGTGGATCTAGCAAAGCCTCCTCGTGCAGAAGCGTGGGTTCAAGGATTCATTAGAGTCTCTCTTCACTCAGATTCAGGAGTCATACGCAATCTAGATCTAACGCCGAGGTATTACAGCTGAAGCTTATTAACCCTTTCGAGACCGCAGCGACTATAGTTGCCATGCGCGCATGTCGCTTGGAGACTGCAGGCGACTAACTGCGGGAAGCCTCTCTTAGATATTTAATACCTTCGCTCCCGTGGCGCTAGCGACATGCAAAAACTGCCCATCTGTTGGGGAAGAAATGAACTACGTGATGATCCATCACTCGTCGCTTTCTGTGCCTTGCTGGGCGCTGGGAGCGGTCGGGGAGAAGTGAGGGGAAAAGTGCTACCAGTAGCGCAGAGAATCCGGCGTCAGACGCGGTCTCGAAAGGGTTAAAAATTAGGCAGTGGAACTAAAATGAACAGCTAATCTATGTGGACATTCCTTAGCTTTCTGGGTGCCTTTGGCTGAACTGCAAAGAAATGGCTACCTAGCTTATTCTGAACGATTGCTAATGGCAATGATTGCTATGGCAATTGCAGTGAGGGGAAATGTGCTGCTATGGCAATTGCATTTGAATGATTGCTATGGCAATTGCATTTTGCTATTGCTATAGCAATGCTATGGCGTTGCTATGGCAATGATTGCTCTTGGCAGTTATAACTATGCCGAGTCAGATAGTTTGCTCATTCTAGTACCAATCCTCAATGTATTGTCGAGACCTATAAAAAAATGTAAAAAATTATTTTCAGTGGCTACGAAAAGCTAGAACATGGAACATCAAAAAGTTTTGTTGTAACTCATCCTGATGACATCGGTCCAGTTCGGAAAGTGGAATTTTACTGGGAATACGATATGAACGTCCTTCAGCCTCGAAGTATCTGCTTTCTATGGTGCAACGACCATCTTTATATTAAAAACATCCGCATCACCGAAAGCAAAATCAACAATCGAGAGTACGTTACTTTGAAACCTTAGTCTTTCTTAAACTTTTTTTTAGGAAGCGTGCAGTAGACGTTTCTAGTAAACTCTGCTCTCTTGGAAACCGTGAGTATGCGGATTTGGCCTCGAGATCGACCGCGTTGTTCCTCGACAACTGCGACGACTGAAACCATTCTCTCGAGGAGAAATAACCATCCTACTTGCCATTTTTAAACCTAAGTTAATTTTAAAAGTTGATTTTATACGTCGAAACTCAACTTTTTCACTTCATTGTGATGTATCGCTTTAAAAAAAAATTTCACTTGTACAAAAAGGCATATAAAATCACAATAACATGGATTTTAGTTTGTCCTTAGAAACAGTGGTGCCAACTAAAAAAAGTTGTCATCGCTTCTTTTTTTATGACGCTTGTTCTGTGGTGTGACGATTTTTAAAAAATCAAAATGTTCGTTTTTGGACAACCTAAAACTTAACCAAAGGACGTTTGGCCATTATCAGTGTTGCCAACCTGAGTCAAAACGTCAATTTAAAAAATAATAAGACTTCTTCTTTTTTTGTCGATGTTTATTAAATTTTTTTTCTAGATTTTATGGAAGCCTAGTCGTAAGAAAATTTTTGTGTTATTCAATATGTATAGTTATTTTTTATTATGTACGCATTAATAAAAAATAAAAGTTTACATAAATCTTGCAAACAAATATTTTTCAATAGTAGAAGTGGAAGTCCAAAATCCTTGTTATGCCGGGTGTTTTATAGGATCACCCTTTTATTAACTTCCTTAAAGAAGTTATTGTGATAACCCTCGACGTCGGTTTTTGGGGAAGGGTCTTCCAGACCCCGGAGGGTCAATTCTAATATTGATCTTTACCGATCTCAACTTTGTCTGTGGTGCCGGCCGGCCGTCCGTAGCATTTTTTTCCGGAACACTTTACGGCCACAGTTTTCAATTTTCATCCACAATTTTCTTTAGCCGGTGAACAAGTAAAAATTCACTGCGGCCGAACGGTTGGTTGATTTTCACCTAATTTTCGCCACTTTTCACCAAATTTTCACCAATTACTCCTTATATTTTGACGAATTTTTGGTGTAAAAATATTGCCACTTTTTAATTATTATTTTTTTAGTAGGGAGAAATTTCATACTTCTACCCATTACGAGAGGCACATCCCTAGGCCAAAGAGCCCATCATTTCTACCTTGACACGTAAAAAATTTTTCGAGAAAAAGAATTTAAAATTTTTCGAAAAAAAAATGAAAACGGAAAATTTTTCAAAAAAAATGAAAACCCGGAAAATTTTTCGAAAAAAAAACTCGGAAAATAAAAAATAAAAAATTCGGAAAATTAAAAAAAACTCGAAAAATTAAAAAAAAAAACTCAAAAAATTTTTCAAAAAAAAAAAAAACTTCCCTCTCCTTTATACTTCCCGCTCCTTTAAACTTTCGTTCCCTTATACTTCCCCTCTGTTATACTTCCCCTCCGTTGTACGTCCCTCCGCTATACTCCTCCCTCCTATATTGTTACTTCTTCGTTTTCGTTGGAAGCTCTTCATTTTTTTAATTATTGAAGATAGAAAAAAGTTCTAAACTTAAACAAGAAAGAGAAAGTTTAAAAAACATTACAATTAACTGATTTTAATTTTACTATTCTGAATTGTTGAGCTTTTTCATTTTTTTCTCTTTTTTAAGGAAGAAACCCATCAATTTCTTTATTAAAAAATTAGTCATAGGCGAAAATGACATATTGCGTGACCGGCAGTGACTCATACCCTTCTACTTAATAAATCACCAAAATTTAAAACTTTTTGAAGAGAAAAAAATCTAGCTAAACCTATTTCTATATTTTTAAAACCCCTAAGAAGTAAGAATATAAATAAAACAATCAGCTATAAAACGATTGCGTTTGTGTGAATCATAAATTTTTCCCCTTTTGGCTAAGTAAATAAAAAATCAATAACCGCATTGCGCAAAACCAAAATTTCATCAATAAACGTCACAAAAAATTGGTTTGCAGCAATTCTAAAATATTAGTTATTTAAATGATGTTTGTTTATTGAAAAAAACAAAAATGTGCGTTTGGGCAAGTGATTTAAAATGGTTTTAATAGGTTGAATTCGACTTTTTGCGAGAGTGGGGATGTCGGGTATAAAAATGGAATCCCCGCCCGTCTGACGTCATTCGATCGTTGAACAAGCCGGGAAGCTCGAGGCATCATCGTAAGCCTTTTTACTTCCCTAATTCGTTTTTACGCTTCGAATTTCTCAATTCTTCTCTCAAAATGGTAATTATGATTATTTCTTTTATTACATTTTATTGGGCTGTTTGAAGTTTTTGAGTTGAATAAGTTTATGGATGGATGGATTATAGTCCCTCGGGCATTCATCAAATTTTTTGATAAAAATGGTCATCTTACGTTTTTGCTTCTCATTTTTTGTCACATATGATGACATCAAGTGAATAACAAATATTTTTTTTTTGGGGGTTATTTTAAGGGAAAATCGATATTTAAAGGACATCACGCAATTTTAGTTTTCCCGGTTTCCGTTTTAGGTGGGGTCATGAACTTATTTCAATTTTTCTCAGGTTTATTTTTTGCTATATTCGAAGAATTCATGGGACTTAAGTTGGTGATTTTGCCATAATGCAAGGTCTAATTGAAGGAGTGACTCATCCATTGCGTTATTCATCGTCGAATTATGGGCGCGGTATTAGCTTTGTTCCAACTGCAGTTTGAAACTCCTGGAGCATGCGCAGAAGGATTTGGACGTCAATTTAGACGTCGTTCAATTCTTGAAGTCATCTGATGTCAAATATGACGTGCAAACCTTCTGCGCATGCTCCAGGAGTTCGAAACCAGTTTCAAACTGCGGTCGGAACTAAGCTTGTGTAGAGTAGATTTTCCAAGTTTTTTTCCCCCCGAAAAATTTTCAAAGTTATTTTTCAATTTTTTTCGTCAAATTTGTCTAAGCCCCCCCCCCCCCCCCCAAAAATTGGGTTTTCTGCCCAAGGGATGCCCCTCTTGCAAAGGGTGGAAGCGTCAAATTTCTCCCTACTAAAAAAAAAAAATTTTTGTTTACGCTGAAAATTCGTAAAAAATAAGGAGTATTCGGTGAAAATCGGACCAACGGTGGTGTTCTTATTTAGACGTCGTTCAATTCTTGAAGTCATCTGATGTCAAATATGACGTGCAAACCTTCTGCGCATGCTCCAGGAGTTCGAAACCAGTTTCAAACTGCGGTCGGAACTAAGCTTGTGTAGAGTAGATTTTCCAAGTTTTTTCCCCCTGAAAAATTTTAGTTTTTGGAAATCGGAACTTGTGAATCTAATCTATTTTTTTCCTTCTTTGTTTTAGCGTGAGTGTATTTCAATTCATGTCGGCCAAGCTGGCGTCCAGATCGGTAACGCGTGCTGGGAACTTTACTGTCTCGAGCATGGAATCCAACCGGACGGTCAGATGCCGTCGGACAAAACGATCGGAGGCGGTGACGACTCTTTCAACACGTTCTTCTCCGAAACGGGAGCCGGTAAACATGTACCGCGTGCTGTTTTCGTCGACCTTGAGCCGACCGTCGTAGACGAAGTGAGGACCGGAACATACCGCCAGCTTTTTCACCCAGAACAACTCATCACCGGAAAAGAAGATGCCGCCAACAACTACGCTCGAGGTCACTACACCATTGGAAAAGAAATCGTCGATATTGTACTCGACCGCATCCGTAAGCTCGCTGACCAATGTACTGGACTTCAAGGATTTTTGATCTTTCATTCGTTCGGAGGCGGCACCGGATCTGGTTTCACTTCCTTTTAATGGAACGTCTCTCTGTCGATTATGGAAAGAAAAGCAAACTTGAATTCGCCATCTATCCTGCTCCTCAAGTCTCCACAGCAGTCGTCGAACCTTACAACTCGATCTTAACCACGCACACACTCTTGAACATTCCGACTGCGCCTTCATGGTCGACAACGAAGCCATCTATGACATCTGCCGTCGTAATTTGGACATCGAGAGACCCACTTATACCAACTTGAACCGTCTCATTGGGCAAATTGTCTCATCTATTACAGCATCTTTACGTTTTGATGGAGCCCTAAACGTCGATTTGACCGAATTTCAGACGAATTTGGTCCCATATCCTCGTATTCATTTCCCTCTTGTAACCTACGCTCCGGTCATTTCTGCTGAAAAAGCGTATCATGAACAGCTTAGCGTTATGGAGATCACTAACGCTTGTTTTGAACCAGCGAATCAGATGGTGAAATGCGATCCTCGACATGGTAAATACATGGCTTGCTGTATGTTGTACAGAGGCGATGTCGTACCCAAAGATGTGAATGCGGCGATTGCTACAATCAAGACGAAACGTACCATCCAGTTTGTGGATTGGTGCCCAACTGGGTTCAAAGTCGGCATCAACTACCAGCCGCCGACTGTCGTACCGGGTGGTGACCTTGCCAAAGTTCAACGTGCAGTCTGCATGCTTTCCAACACGACCGCCATCGCTGAAGCTTGGGCCAGGCTCGACCACAAGTTCGATCTCATGTACGCCAAGAGGGCGTTTGTCCACTGGTACGTCGGCGAAGGTATGGAAGAAGGAGAGTTTCTGAAGCCAGGGAAGATCTCGCCGCTTTGGAGAAGGACTACGAAGAAGTCGGCATGGATTCCGCTGAAGGAGGAGATGAAGGAGCTGAAGAATACTAAAGAGACACCGCTTTCCATTTATGGCATACGCTGCATTCATTCACTCAATGCTTAAAAAAATAAAATAGAATCTGCATCATTCAATCTTCTCTATATTATTCACCCTTATAACCTAAATCTCTTTCCAACCATGTACAGCTACAAGGTAGCCAACATTGAATTGAGGTAGCTGTTGACAGTCTTTTGAACAGTTTT
Organism: Orius insidiosus; assembly: GCA_014119065.1. Taxonomy (NCBI): domain Eukaryota; kingdom Metazoa; phylum Arthropoda; class Insecta; order Hemiptera; family Anthocoridae; genus Orius; species Orius insidiosus. The sequence goes on from JACGAQ010001537.1 coordinate 42,529, forward strand.
ACCAACATGCGACTGTATTAAATTAGGATCTAATAAAAAATTCAAAATAAACTGATGAAACAAAGTGGCTGTAGTATAAGCCTTATTTGCTCCCATGTGAAGAATCACAGTTACTACAATCTTTCTAACAGTTTTACCAACATAATCAGGACAAATCCTAATAGAGAAGACGATTTTTACGTTAACAGAACCTGATGAAAAACTAGCTGTGGCTAGTAAGTTAGTTATACAGCAGTTTCTGCAAAAAAAAAAAAAAAAACAATTGCAAATTTTTCTAAGTGAAAGAGACGGTGAAACTTCAGAGTTGCCAACTTCCTATGAACCACAGAACATCAAAAACTCATCATGTTTTCTGATGTTATTTGGCATCCTTCTTATAACCTCTAGGAATTTACAACCTTCCCGTTTCTATACCATGTAAAGTCAACAACAAATTCCCATCTAATTTTTTAATTTTTATTACACCTTTTGTTTATCTTTTAGTTTTCTCCCGACCTTTCGTTTATTTAATTCCATCTTTGAATTTTGTTTGTTTTCTTTGTCCCCACCCTTTAAAGGGAAGAAAATCCGAATGTTTTATGTCGTTTAATGAAGAGGAAGGGGAATGCAGTTATCTTTTGTCTGAGTTCACCGTCGAGGAGGAGCCGAGCGAATTTTCTTTCCGTCGGAATCGTAAAATGGGGAAATTTCGCGACATTTTATACTGCTTAAGCCTCAGGTGAGATTTTATTTACCCTTCATTTTTTTTTTACGCTGTTTCCATTCTTGGGCTTAACTTTTTATTGTCTAAAGATAGCTTCTTATCTCAATAAACCAGAATTGCGCAATGTTGTGTGGCAATGTTGCCAACTCAAACGGAATTCAGTCTGGCCACCCACTCCATAACACAGTCATTTTTATGCCTGAGCAAAAATATTGTGTTTTTGATGTCTTGAGGCCATTCAGTTTTGCAAGTGTTTTTCATTATATTATGTTCTAGTTTTTACCTAACAGAATTCAGTGGCGCCAACTTTAACATACTTAGCCCACCCGACCTTTACCGATTGATTTATTTTAACGAATATTAATGTTACCAACCTTACAATTATTGCAAGGTTTTGTTAATTTGTTAAATGCAAATCAAATCGCAACAGACCTGCCAACTTAAACGCCCCCGTTTTCCATCATAAACCTTTTTTTTAAAGCGACTTCTTTGTGATGAAATTCGGTGATGCAGTTCAGAAGTTAAGTTACGGTTGGTGTTAGTCCAGACTTTGAAGAGGATCTGATACAAAATCGCCGCTCCTTGTATCAGTTGAGGTTGTTTACTCGTTTCGGGTTTACTTTTAAAAATCGATAACAGTCTCCACCTCTTCCACAAGTACTTAAAAACGTCAAACAATGTCATTTTTCGAAAATTAAACAATTTGGTCGACAATGTCGTCGTCTTTATGTTTGGTCGAAATGTCGTCGACGACGAATCTCGTCCGTGAAGAAGATCCCCTTATTAGGAAGAACACACGGAATTCTTTTTTAAAGTGCTTAGGGTAAACAAAATTCATTTTTGCCAAAACGGTGACGTCAGATATTTTTGTTTTCAGATGCTGCTTCTACTCGTTTTGGCGTCGATGTTGCTGTTCGGGGCATGAATGGAAAGAGCGGACGATTTTCATTGGGGAGCCGTCGACTGAGAAGTTTCCAGCGAACGTGATCAGAAATCAGAAATACAACATCATTACGTTCCTTCCTATGGTTCTTTTCCAACAATTCAAGTTCTTTTTGAATCTGTACTTCTTAGTGATGGCCCTTTCGCAGTTGGTACCAGCATTACGTTTGGGATATTTATATACATATTGGGGGCCTCTCGGTTTCGTTTTGGCTGTCACAATCATCCGGGAGGCGGTGGACGATTTTCGACGCCATCAACGAGACAAAGAAGTCAATTCTCAGAAATACAAACGGCTTGTGAAATCCAATGGGGCGATAACGATCGAGTCAGTTTCATCCTCGAAGTTACGCGTTGGGGATCTTGTATTTATGAAAAAGACCAACGTGTACCTGCAGATCTTGTTTTGTTAAGAACAACAGAAAGGACGGGATCTTCCTTTATAAGGACAGACCAACTTGACGGAGAGACGACTGGAAGTTGAGAATCGCTGTCCGACAAACGCAGAAGTTGGAGAACGACAACGCTCTCTTCGATCTCAGAAGTCGTCTCGAAGTTGAGAAACCATGGTACGACATCCACAACTTCATTGGTGTCTACGTATCCGAAAATGGCGAAAGAGAAGGCCTTACCGTTGAAAACACTCTTTGGGCAAACACAGTTTTGGCTTCAGGAACTGCTTTAGGTGCTGTCCTTTACACCGGAAGTGAAACTCGTTCCGTCATGAACAATTCAGCCCCAAGATCAAAAACTGGTCTTTTAGACATTGAAATCAACCGTTTAACAAAAGTTCTTTTCTTCGCTGTGCTATCACTGGCGCTCGTCATGATGATACTTAAAGGATTTGCTGGCCCATGGTACAAATATATGTTCCGTTTTACGCTTCTATTCTCGTATATCATTCCGTTGAGTCTCCGTGTCAATCTCGATATGTCAAAAGCGTTTTATTCATGGCAGATGCAGCGTGATCCAAAGATGCCTGGATGCGTTGTACGGTGCACGACGATTCCTGAAGAGCTAGGACGTATTTCTTATCTTCTTTCGGACAAAACAGGGACACTGACACAGAACTCGATGGTGTTTAAGAAGCTTCACTCGGGAACGCAGTCGTATGGAGAAAACCGTTTTGATGAGATCAAAGACGAACTTTTGTACCATTACAAGAGAAGGAGAGGAGCGAGTGAACCAGTCATTGTACAATCAAATGTTGATGTTCATGTAAGTTTTTTAATCACTTCTCGACATTTTAATCTAAAATGTTTTTTTCAGGATTGCGTACAAGCCATTGCATTATGCCACAATGTAACGCCAGTGTTTGAGAATGAATCGGATGAATTGGCGCGAACACCATTAGAATCGCAGTCGGAATTGGACAACGCTTATTGGGCGATGCGTAACCCGTGCGTTAGCTACCAGGCATCCTCACCAGATGAAGTCGCCCTTGTCAAATGGTCAGAAGAAGTTGGACTTGCAGTCATCAAACGTGACATATCGACAATCACATTGAGAACGCCATCAAACGAGCAAAAAGTATACACAATCCTACAAATCTTCCCATTTACTTCTGAAACCAAACGTATGGGAATCATCGTTAAAGATAACGAAAACGACCAAATAACTTTTTACATGAAAGGAGCTGATGTTGTCATGAGTAAAATCGTTAAACATGAATATTGGCTTGATGAAGAAGTCTCAAATATGGCGATGGACGGCTTAAGGACATTAGTTGTTGCCCGAAAGCAGCTTTCACAGAAAGAATATGATGACTTCGAAACAAAATATAACACAGCGAAAGCCGTTTCTACAGACCGTAACGCTGCTGTATCTTCTGTTGTAGGGCAATTAGAACGTGATATGCAACTTCTTTGTATAACTGGAGTCGAAGACAAACTTCAAGACAATGTAAGACATTCATCGAAATACTTCACAATGCAGGCATCAAAATTTGGATGTTGACCGGTGACAAACAAGAAACTGCAATTGTATTGCCAAATCTTCGTTGCTGGTTAGCCAAAAAGACAGTCTTTATGAATTCAAAGAGGTTCAAACCAGAACTGAAATTATGACGAAATACAAAATGCTTCTTTGAAACCAAATAGCGCTTTGGTCATCACCGGGACAACGTTGGAACACTGCTTACGTTACTACAAAACGGAATTTTTAAACATTGCTTGTCGCTCTCCGACAGTTGTTTGCTGTCGATGTTCTCCAACGCAGAAAGCACAAGTTGTCAAACTCATACAAGAGCAGACCGGTAAAAGAACTGCGGCAGTCGGTGATGGAGGAAATGATGTAAGTATGATCCAAGCTGCCGACACGGGAATCGGAATTGCTGGAATTGAAGGTAAACAAGCATCGTTAGCTGCCGACTTTTCCATCACTAGTTTCTCCCAATTACCACGTTTGCTTCTCGTTCATGGGCGACACTCGTACAAAAGGAGTTCCGCTCTTTCCCAATTCGTGATTCACCGTGGCCTCATCATATCCACAATGCAGGCCATATTTTCCGCTGTGTTTTATTTCTCAAGCGTCTCCTTATTCCCCGGTTTCTTCATGGTAGGGTATGCCACCATATACACGATGTTTCCGGTCTTCTCATTAGTTTTGGATAGAGATTTGGATGATAATCAACTTTTGAAGTATCCGGATCTTTATAAAGATCTTTCGAAAGGTCGCTCGTTGAGTTTTAAAACGTTTTTCCAATGGGTGCTTGTGAGTATTATTCAAGGAGGGGCGATTATGTATGGAGCTCTGGTGTTGTTTGAAGACGAGTTTATACATATTGTGGCGATTAGTTTTACGGCGCTTATTTTAACTGAGCTTATTATGGTTGCACTAACAGTTCGGACGTGGCACTACCTTATGGTGCTCGCTCAGATTTTCTCACTCGCCACTTACGTTCTCACTTTGGTTGTTCTCCGTCAATATTTCGATCCGACGTTTCTTCAGACTCCGACGTTTTTATGGAAAGTTCTCACTGTCACGGCGATCTCTTGTCTTCCGCTCGCCGTCGTCAAAATCCTCAGGAAAAAGTATTCACCACCAAGCTATTCCAAATTGTCTTAAAATTTTACAAAAAAAAAAAAAAATTGTACCTATGTTTTATTCTATTTATTTATGTACAGACATTGTTTATTTTTGAATAAAAAGATGTTATCGCCTCTTTTTTGTTTTAACTTACTTGGTTTACCACATCTCAGCTTTCTCTGGAGTCTTGGGTTTTCTCAGCAGTCATTGATGCCTCAAGTATTTAGCAGACATACAAAATGGCGGATGCCATTAGATTTAGAAAGCAGTGATGTAAAAAAGTTTCTTTATTAAAATACTTTATATTTCGTATAAAATCTTTCATTCCAATGATTAAAGTACATAATTAAAAATTTGAATCATAATGTTCTATTCTACATTTTTTATTTAATTGGGAACTTGAAATTTTGACTAGATGTTTATTACTCGTTTTTTGTACAAGACGGAATTAAGAAAAAAAAACCAGTGGTGCCATGATTGAGGAGGCAGTGAAAGTTTCGCCAAAATGAGTTGGCAGTACTGGAAAGCATTAGTTGAGACCGAAATCTTCACCAAATGGAAGACAAAAGGTAATAATACCCTTAAATATTAGTAAAACACAAAGCTAGATCCTTAACTCCACATAATGAAAAGGCGGTGATAAGTCTTATTATTTATGGTATGACAATTGAAGGGTACAGGGTAAAAAACCGCCCGTATTTTTAAACGTTCCTTGAAACTCTCCTCCACGAAGCTAAATATCAATTTCTAAAAATTTAATTCCTAGAAAACCAATAATTTATTGTTGAATTATTACCACTAAATTTTTCAGATTTATGGTAAAAAGGCAGGAATACATCCCCACCCTCCAGTTTCCCCCTCCAACCTGTCTACAGGTACAGACCTGCACAAACAAGTCCGGGATGCTTTTCTTCTCTCATTTTACACAAGGTGAGTAAAATTTTAATATACCTTTATTTCAAAAACGTCTGATTCGAATTCTAATTTAAGCTCCTTTAACGTTCATTAGGATCCCTTTTCTCAAGGATTCCTTGATAATCCCTCTTGGCGTTATTTCATTTTTGAGAACCTCCCTGGAAGTGAGCTGTTCCTTCAAATAAAAGGAATCCCTTTTTCAAGGTGGATATTGAGGAACCTTAAGGAATAAGGAGGGCGAAAAATCCTTGATTTCACATAAAATGCTTAAGTTAAGGAACAGAAAATGGATTTTCAAGGAATCCTTTTTGTTAAGGAAAGGAGACTTTCAAATACGGGCCTAAGCAAACATCAGTGTTTCATAGAATCAAGTTTTAGGCCCGCAACCGCCGCAGTCAGCCGCTTGATCAGAACCGCAACCGCCGAAGTGAGACTCGAACGCGCGCCACTCGACCGCGACGCTTTAGTCAGTGTTTGTACGTTAGGCAAGCAGATTCTTTATCCTTCCTAAGTCCTTCATAAAGTTTCTGGATCAGATGGACTCGTCCTTCCGTTTTAGAAGTGCACGGAGTGCATTGGTTTTTTAAAAAAAATCTCTTGTTATATTTTGTGTACAAAACCACAAATGAAAAAAAAAAGCCGGAAATATTGGGTGCCCCATTGAACTTGCAAAGATCATTGTATGGAGCATTCGCAAACATGATGCATGATTTCCGCACCTCTTCGATGAACCTTTCTGTGTCGAAATCTATTTTTCAACTGATTTTTTGAGCGGTTCGTGTGTAAGCTCTATCCCGGCGGTAGCGAGAGCAAAATCAAAAGCGGTTGCGGTTTGTATGTTAACTCCTATATCCCTCTGTGTATTTCGCAACCGCCGCGGCTGACCGCCCAGACTCAGAAAGTGGCGGTTGCGGCTCATGTGTCACGGGCCTTATGTTTGTTTAAAATGTTTTTAATTTTTTCCCCTCTACTACTGAAAACCCTAAAATTCGTTTTTCTCTAAATCAGGTTTTGTGGACTTGGGGTTCTTTTCCTGCACCCTTTAATTATTTCCTAATAAGAGAGTTAAAGTGAATAAAATTATTTGACGTTTGAAATGATTCACCGCCTTCTCAATTGAAGGTGTTTTGTGGAGTAAAAAATCTAATAGATGTTGATTTTCTTAACAATGGTTGTCCTACACATATGACATGTGGTTAGTTCCGCACTGCATTTATCGCATGCGGAATGCCCACATAGAAAAACGACGTTTTTCCGCCTCTCCATACAAATAGTGCAGCAATGAACCTCCTCGATTTCTGCGATTTTCGTCTCAAGGTAACGGAGGCATTCGGCCGAAGGCTGCTTCGATTTATATTCAATAAGTCGCCCATCTGTAAAAACAGTTTTTTTCTTTCTCTCTTTGTTAAACAGTATTTACCATGAGTGAGTCTTTTGCTGATAAATACGTGACATTTGAAACATTTTTTTAGTCTGCTTGAACAGTCTTCGCATGCAACACGATGTCCGCAGGGTTCCAGCGTAATTCGGGCGTCACAAAGTTCAGAACAGACTAGACACTCAACTGGCCCCCTAGTTTCTCTTCTTTTTGACCTCCTATTTTTCAATGATAAATTATAGGTATTTAATATAAAAGTTGCTTACTCTAAGTCTGAAATAACATAAGCTTTGAGTATGTCAACGTCTCCTGGGCGAGAAACGAGGTCCAAAGGCGTTTTATTCTTTTTATTCGTTTGGGTAAGACTGGAGCCTTCCTCGACTAGGTAACAAGCGATTGATAATGGTACGAGTCTTTCTTTGTTTTCTTCGCCAGGCTCCAAACTGCTATAAATCTGAACAGAAACAATGAAGACAACAATTTAATTGATAAATACCCGATGTATTGCTGGAGAAGAAGAAGCGTCGATTTTGGGGCGATCTTTTTTGACTTCAAGCGTCACGTAGTTGGATTTGATCAAAACCATGTGAAGAGCAGTATCGCCATCTTCGTCGACAGCAGAAACGGACGCGCCGTAATTGACTAAAAGTTCTGTTGTCGCACAATGACCTTGAGAAACAGACAACATTAACGCAGTTTGCTGTTTGTTATTGACCAAATCAATCTCTGCTTTTCCTGTCATAACCAGAACTTCGACGACGTTTCTGTGTCCATTCAATGCAGCCAAATGCAATGGCGTAAAACCGTCTTCTTTTTTGACATCAATCAAATCTCGTGTGGCCAACAAAACACATTCTGTGCGCTAAAAAAGAAAATTTAACCCAGTTTTACTTTGAATAAAGAGAACTGTAAGTGGCAGCAAGACTGACAGAAACCTTTAGGATGCTAGAAAAAACTTACAAGCTGTTTCCTTTTATGGCTGCATGATGGAGCGGGTTGAACCCTCGATGATTTCTCAAGTCCAAATTAATGCCTGGATATTCGCATAGAAGTTCTATTGCTTCCGAAAATTCATTGGCGATCGCATCGTGAAGAGGAGTGTCGCCCATATCATCCTGAGCATTCACATCTGGCTTGTACTTCAGCAAAACCTTTACACATGAAATGAGCTTTTTCGACACGCAGATATGCAATGGAGTACAATTGTTCTTGTTTTTCGCATTCACATCGGCACCAGCCCCCAACAGCACATCAAGAATTGCGCTATGTCCTCTAAAACAAACATTTTATTTAAAATTTTCACATTTGAGCATACCCAAAAGCAGCATAATGTAAAGCAGTGTCGCCAACTTCGTCTCTAACTGCAAGATCGGCTTTGAGGTCTAACATCTTTTTGACGACGGCCATTTGACCTTGATGTGCAGCAACTTGAAGACATGTTTTGTTATCAGATTTAAAATTAACCTAAGAGCAAAATGGTTAGGGTTTCAGAAAAAAGACGTTTTCAACCTTGTCAGGATGGTGGGCAAAATACTCCTCAACATTTCCTAAAAGTCCATGTCCAGCATCACGTACGATACGTCGTAAAACCATAGCAGTTGAAAGGTCGATGTTTTCTAAATTGTCAGCAAGTTGTTTAACATCGGTATCAAGGCTGTTGTTTTCGGACAGGTCGACACATAGTGGGTTTAAGTCCAAGTATGGCTGTCGACAGTGACTCGTAAATCACCGTCATGGTATACTTTAACGACTTGCCCTGTTTTCCCTAATATCTAACAAAAACAGTAAATCGATTATATTACAGAAATAATTACCGAGTCCATTTTGTCGATCCAGTCTCCATGTCCATTCCGCTGTAGTTTACAAACAACATTTTTGTCGTTGAGGATCGTAACAAAGTCACCTTCTTCAAAGCGTTGGCCGACTCTGATCAAAGCTTTTGGATTCAGTGTCCACTTTTGTATTCGCAAATTTGGATACCAGACACGAATGTCACCCTTGTCAGTAACCCTGTGGACTCTTCCGACAACTCCAACAATCTAAAAAATTGGAGGCAGTATTAGGCTTGATTGACAATGTGCTGGCAGCATTCAAAACTAAATAACGTTTACTCTTTTACTTACGTCAGCCATTAGGGGATGCCATCCATTATGACCTTCTTGTAATGTTTTCAACGTTTCAAAATCGACGACGACTTTAACACGCTCATAATAGGTGAAGTCAGTTGGTGTTGGTGGTTCAGGAATGGTGGGTGCATCGCCGAGGACGGGAAGATGGGACGGATAGTATGAGCCAGGTGATGAAGGTTCTGCGGCGACAAGATCAACTTTACCACGATATCCCACTCTGTAAATGTTTGTATGCCCCATAGACCATGAAACTTTCACAACTGATCTCCAAGTCTCGTTGTTCCATCCGCTAACTTCCACACACGTCCACATTTTCCAGGTACACCGTCTTGATCGTTCCAATCCCAGTCTTTCCCTCTCATGACTTTCGCGCCAACAAAAATCCCTCGAGCGACTTTTTTGGCACATCCTTTTCGAGGCGGTAAGTCAATACCATTGGACCGGTCGTCATCAAACCTTTGAAACGGATGATCCAAATCATGCCTGTCACCCATGTAGCACATCTGGCAAAGGTCGTAATTCTCACATTTAGTACACTTAAACCGTAAACCCGCAACACCGTGTTTTTTACATTCATTGCATATAATATCACTATGATGAATACCTATAAAACCAATTAGACATGAAAGTTAGAAGTATCAATAAGTTACCAATGGTTGCATTGTCGTAAAGGCGCAAATCGTACGCTTTTTTATGACCAACTCTATAGTTAGTTTGATACCCTGTGTCCCAATAGACGACGACAGTTCCCGGAGGTGCTGTCCCGATTTGTACAACAGTTCCTACCGTACCTTCTCCACCGTCCTGAGGAAAACGAGGGGGTCATTGAGGGTCCTTATAAAAAGTAAGAAGTCTTTACCTGATCGTCCCATTTCCAGTCAGGGCCGCGAACTACGCGTAGTCCGACCTCCATGGGTCGTTCTTCCCTGAAGGTCTCAAGATATTTGATAAAAATACATGGAGGAGGCTGCGTTCCGCTCTCCGATTAAAATTAATTTAAAAACAACAATAAAAAGGTGAAGGTTGATAAAAGGGATGTTTCAATAACAATCAGCACAGCTGTCAAATGACCTTGAAATTCGTATGATCTTTGCTAGTTAGAAAGGAACCAGTTATTTAGGAACAGCTCTTTTCGTTTAAATTAAAAACCAAATATTTCAACACAAAATATCCCTGGCTTTTCTATTCAGGTTGTAAACCTATGGAAATATTAATGCGTAAAAAATAAAAAGAATTAGCACAAATGCCCTTCATATTCGCGTTTAAGATGAAACAGACATTGAGGAACAGTTAGTTTGGTCAAAATTCTCGTTGCGACAGACTTTATTTATTAAAACAAGTTTGTAGGGAATATTTCCCTGCCCCCAGTAAAGTTGGCAACATTGCCGTTAACCTGTACAACAGTGTAACCACTCCTAAGTTGTCTGTCTCATGTCCATCCTTTGAATACAGTGTTCTCTCCTCAAACGACTACAATTATTAATCCACAATCATCCGTCAGTGAATAATAAGTTCTTAACAATTTTTATTGGTCCCTAAAATTAAATTAGTTCTTGAAATAAATTGCTGAAGAAGCACTCCCACAATGGAGGGCTGCAAGACATTTCAATATCTTGACAAACCCAGACAAAACTAGACATGAAGGTTTGCTGACGACTGGATCTCTCCATGTTAGTAGGTAACTTTTATTTTGTTTATTTTTGTAGTAGTAGATACAGTAAAATAATTTTTCAGACGAATTAACAATCAACAAATAATTTATATACTTTTATACATAAGATCGGAACTTGAGGGTTCCAACTGCATCAATTCCTTCGGAGTACTCGTAGTAGATTAATCCGGAATCGAAAACACGGTCCAAATCCGTTGGAAAGTCCGAAAGAGATGAGATGTAAAGATGATGTCCGTTTTCTATATCGTAAAGGAGAATTTTCCAACGTAATCGACTCTGCTTAAGCAGACGAAGACGAACTTATTGGCAACGACTTGGAGCATCGGAGTCCACGAATACTTCAAATTTACCCTTGATGTCCATTTCCCTTCTCTGCACAGAATGGTTGGACCCGAATCTCCCGTTAAAAAGAACAAAATCGACTCGTACAATAGCACCTTGTAAACTTTGGATACATTTTTGATTTCTAACTTCTCCGTTTTGGGATCGAAATTGACGATTTGAGGTGTGGAGAAGTCCGTCCATTGTATGAACGCTATACCTTCAGAGGACATCGACAAATCTTTGTACAACAAGGAACTGTCCAAAGTTTTTAAAAGTTCTCCCGACGTTTTGTAAATTAGAATTGAGTTCCAGAGTAAAATTGAGACAAATTCGTCATTATTGTATATCTCGCATAATGAATAGTCGAAAGGAATATCGGTAAAGGTAGTGTCATTACGGTTGTAAACTTGACAAACGTGTTTTTCATCGAATGAAACATCCATGGATATTTTATAAATGGTTTTGATCCTGATCCATATGTGATTTTTGGTTATTACGGATATTTTGTAAAAGATAAGTTCAGTGGGAATGACGTTTTCGGCTTGGGATACGAGTGTGCCTTTGATGGGATAAGGATGGCTTCTTGTTCGTAAGTGCGGTTTAGTTTGTAGATGAAAAGGTAAAGGTCATTGCCAAAGACGAGAGTGTCGCCTGAGACAGAGATTCGTGTGATGGTGGCGATGGGGACACCGATCGTTTGAATGATTTCAAGCTGTCCGTTTTTGACTCGGTTGACGGTCAGGGAGCTTTCGGCTCCGACAAAAACTACGAAGCCATGAATAAAATGGATTTTTCGACATCAATCGTCGAAAACTCGTTCGATATCCAGTTCCGGGCGCGTTGACACGAAGCGTTATAGAGTTCAATCCAACGGCATCCTGATTCCTCTCCGCCTAAAAGCCAAATGTTGGTTATATTCGCTTTGTTTTAAGTTGAAAGGGGCATTTCTTGTCTATCTTAGGAAATGTGTTGCAGGGTCATTGGCTATAAGGAGGTATAAAAGATAATTGCAAGAATTTCGTTAAGGCCTAGGTGAAGGTTGCTCAACTGCACCGGAACCGACATCAACTGCACCAACTGTTAAACATATCAACTGCACCGCTATTAGCTAAGAGACCAAAGCAAATAAATTTGGAATAAAATGCCGACATCAGGTCCTCTGCGAAAGCATCCTCGCGAGGAAGAGCAAAAACCAGCTGTAGCCACTGGCCAACTTCATTTTCTTTGTCCCTGTAGTCGGCAGTCAGTCCAAGCGCCTGAATCTTTCGCCACCACGATTGAGTGAAACCGACAAAGGAGATCTTGGAGGTGGGGAACAAAACTCTCACAACATGGTGAAGTGCATATGAAGTAAACAAGTGCAACATACGTTCACAATTGACCTCGGTCGGTGCAGTTGATTGCCAGCCGGTGAATAACTCAGTTAAGGATTAGTTAGAATGAGGGACGACTGAACATTACATCCAAAAAAAATTCTCACTACTCACTAAAATCAGAGACGACCGGCTGATCGAGGAACTTCTTATGGGCACAGCAGCGCATTCCATGTTGGTTTAAAGATTCGCAGATCCATGCCATTTTCGACTCACGGAGGCGGCAGTCGCCAAATCCCTGAAGGGCAAATACGACAGTATCATCTCGGAAACTTCTTCCGGAACCGACGATAAAACGTCCATTTTCAACTGAAAAAGTTCAAAATAATGCTTTCCAGGGTTGAATGTGGAAACGCCTTTCAAAATGAGTTTAGCTTAGATAAGAGAAAATCCTTTCTCTCTAAGATATAAATAGAGGCATATTGTTTGCATAGTACTTGAAGACTGCAATTCACTCAAAAGGGGATCAGTGATTTAAGCGCTTCTTAGAATATTTGGGATTTAGTTACCCTCGATGGAAGAATGGTGAAAAAAAATAAAAGAGGGATACCTAGTTTCTACCCTCCATGTCAGGGCCTTTAGCCCTGAGAAAAATGGGATTACGGAGAGAGTCCGAGAGTTATTATGGAGAAAATTTTTGCTTTTTACTCCCTACTCCGAGTGGACTGGCTGGGCGAATAATAACACTTATTCTACTAGGATGAACAAGATGCCAATGCTTCGTACCCTACTTTACCATACGTCGGGGCCAATACTCCAGAGTGCTTCAGACGTACATAATATGTTGTAATAGTTAAGGAAAGTACATAATACTTTCGTTAACTGTTATAAAAAATAACAGTATCAATTGGAACCTATTACTCCCCCCCCATAGCACCGAGCATCTAAGAGGCTGATGAGCGGGAAAAAACACATCCCCTCCCCTTAAAAATTCTTCATCCTTGTAACTATATAAAGACTTATAAAATCCAGAACCATCAAAACGTAGGGTTTGACTATTGAAAAATCCATCGGATAAAAATTACCTTATAATCCACAGCCTTCTCAATCTTAAAAAACTAAGCAACCTTTTTCCCGCCCACTCCCGCCATCTTCCGGCTTCTATTTTAAGACTGAAATTTTTTATATTATTTTTTCCCCACTCAAATACTGAAAAAGAGGGGAGGATTAAAAAAAAAGGTGGCTCCGCTCTCCAGTCACCTTTACGCCGGTTCGTGTTTAACGCCGGGTGTTTTTATTTCTCAATATTCCGACATGCGTTTTTGAATATAACAAAAAGTTCCTTAAATGTGTTAAACTTATTAAAAGATGATCTTATAGTTAGAAACAATATAAAATAAGGAACAAAAACGTAAGTACTTTTACTGACACCTGTTGATCCGTAATAAATTTTTAAGATAAAAAAAAAAACAATTTAAATTACATAAATAAAAATTACTTACCAGAAGTCTCGAATTCTAAGTTTTCAAACTATATTCTTATAATTTTGACTCATAAAATATTTAAACACCCACAAAAGTTGGCAAAAAGGGGCAAAACACTTTTTAGAGGCCAAAATAGGAAATAATGTTAAAAATTGTTAGGTACCTAAAGAAAAAGAAACCGTAAAAGCTCATTGAGATAAAAACAAATTTAAATTCAATGTTTTGGCCTTCCTATTTTGCTTTCGGACACGTCAAGATAAAGAAAACCTTGAATGCACAATAAAATTTAAAAATAAAATTTTTTATTTTTATTTTATTGATGATAAAGTAATAAGGAAAATTGCATTCGTAAGCGCGGAGGTTCCATGAATGCTAAGGTCGGGTTTTCCTTCTTCTTCTCCTGCCTGCGAGACGTTATGTACTTTTGAGGTAGCCTGTACACCTTTTGGGGTACCTGACGGGAAGAATTTTATGAAAATAGAGGAAGGTTAATTTAAAAGAGAGAAAAAAAAAGTCGGTAATAGTTTTTGGTAATCTTGATAAGATAACGTAAAAAAAGTAAATTACGGATTTTTGTTGAAAGCATTTTATTGGAATCTTCTTGGTATTAGAAAAAAGTCCAAAAAAATTTTTTTTTTGTATTTGGTGATGATTAGGCCAATAGTCGTAGATCACAAATCTTCGCAATTTTTAAAAATTTTGAAAAGCTTTCGATATTTTCGTAAGGAAGATCCTCCAAAAATTTGACTTAAAATTGCGGACGTATGATTCACCAATAAATTATCTTCCTCTTATTGTATTACTCTTCATATCCGGTTTTTTGAAGAGTGTCTCCATTCCTCCTCAAGTAAAAATGATGCCGCGATCATGAGCTTGTCTGTAGTGCCGGCCGTCTGTCCCTTTTCCCAGAAAACTTCACGGTTGCGCTACTCTCCGATTTTTGCTAAATTAAATAATTTTCCTTTTTTAGTTATATTGGAAATGTTGAGAGTTTTTTTTTGAAATTCGCAAAAATGGCAGAGCTTTTCAGCTTAAGAGTCTCTGTCTACAAGGATTTTGTTTGTGGAATGTTTATCTGCTTAAAGAATAGAT
>JACGAQ010001538.1:0-57473 GCA_014119065.1 Orius insidiosus
GGCCATTCCGCGCGCCTTCGTATTATTTCGCACTGGGTGAAAAACGATTCAGAAAGCCGTGGACGAATCCTTTTAAAAACATCAATTCCGTAACAAAAGCCGCTAATTTGACTCGGGCAATAATTCAGGCCGCTTTTAGCTGATGCATGATGATTGATACGTAATAGTGGAATAGTCAGGGTGCAATTATAGTCGTGGTAAATAAACTTGTTGACCTCACAATTATCGATCAAGCTGCGGCCAATCGGGTCGGCCAGTTTAATATCAATAGATACTAAAACGGGGCCTACATTCACAAAAATAAACTCTTCAACTCGGAAATATCCATAGAAATTCCCTTCAAAATCGTTCTCGTCAACCTCGTTTAACCTTCTAATTTAATTAATAGTATGATAACAAAAATTGTTCACTTACTCCTTGGGAAAAACATAATTAAAACATTAATTTTAGATAATAAGGTAAAAAGCAGAAGAGTTCATAAATATCCTCACTTCTCCCAGTTAAATATTTGGCTTGAACAGACAAACCACCCCCTTCGCTCACATTATTTTTCTTTTTCTAAAAAGTGTGAGATAAAAAAAATTATTTATCATATAACATAATGAGAAAGTTAAGCACTATTTTTATTTAAAAATAAAATTAGAACTAAAACTGTAAATTACTTAAAAGTATAATATAAGCTAGAGGTATACATATACGAGTATAAGCTAGAGAGCAAATATTTATTTATTGAAAATTCCAATCAGTTAATTAAATTAGAGTTCCTATTTATTTAATTACTATAATATAATGGTTAATATTGCGGTATTATATTACTATTTACTGTTCATTTGATTTTTTTTTAAATGTGATTTTTAATTTTTGGAAATTTTGAAGGCTTTTGAGGCTTACTTGTGCTTGTTTTTTATTTTTTTTTTGAACAGCACTCTTCTTAAAGCTCCAACAGGCTATCTAAAGGGGGAGAGACCCTGGTGCGAAAAATATTGCCGTGGCGCCCTTGCTAAAACAAAAGAGTGGCTATTACAGAAAGATCCACGGATTATGTAGAACAAATTTTTATTTTAAATTCTTCCAAGCTTATCCCCTCACAAACCGGGGGATCGAAAACCGGACCCTTTCACAAAAATATTTTCTTGAGGAAGCTATGAAGTGTATCTCTTATTTTCTCTTCTCCAGATTTATGAGTTATGAGTATGACTAAGCACAATTTTTGTGAAAATTTGTTTGATTGGTGACGCAATATGTCCGAAAGGGAATGGGGCCTGTGGGGAAAAAATAAAATTATCTGTGATTGACACTTTGGGGATATTGCCACTCGAAAGTTCCCGCTGCGGTAGGACGACTGGCAATAAAACGAACTGGAGTGACGTCAGATATATCAATAGAGTAGCAAATGTTCGAGTGGCCGCACGTGGACCGCCCGCGGGTGGACGTGCGTAGAAAAATCCCCGATCCATTATTAACTATTCGAAATACTATGGATTATTCACAGATTGATACCGAGTAATAAACTCCACTCCGACGCCCTTACCACCCCAAAGGACCCTTAAAATGCAAAATGAAAAAAAAAATCTACCTAAAAAAATTTGGAAAAAGTACTCACATAAATTTTTAAACAACAATTAATAACAGATTGGTAAACTTCTTTTGTAGAATATTCAACATAAATGTCGTGATAAAGTTTGGCTATCGTCGCTTTTGTGAATAAACAAGACAGGCGCGAGTGTGAGAGTTAAAATAAACAAAGAAAATTTACAAATAAATATTATTTCTGCGGAGACGGCTGCTTAAAATTCCCGCTATCAACAAAACAAACTACTAGTCAAATATGTTTGAATGTTCAAATAATTTGATCAGGATCACATTATATACCGTGTCAAAATATTAGCTTAACATGTTAGAAACTCCCCACTTTAGTTGAAAAAGTTCCTTTTTTTCTCTTTTAATATTTCAGAACGAGTTAAAGAACCGCTTTCTCAAGTAAAATCTACATAGCTTCTTTTTTATTAATGTTTTATCCTTACCGATCACGAAGCTGTCTCTGGCGCCGGCCGTCCATTTTTCCGGAAGACTGCAAGGCCGCATTTTCAAATTTTACAGTATCTTCTTTTGTAGTCAACTTGAAAATGTCTAGAGCTTTTAGCTTATTGTCTCGAAAAATATAGTAGGCAGAATTTATTATTTTTTCTACCTTGACACACCGAAATTTTTGTTTTAATTGGCAGGGATGTCACATAGTTTAATTTTTATGTTATTTATCAGTTAATAATATCTTGTATATTAAAAGAAAGCGATTGGGTTGAGAAAAGAGAAAGGAAATACGATACGGTTTACTAAAAGCATGTCTTAGGTAAAACCAATCCCAAAATCGACCGGTGGTCAAAGTCAATAAGTTTCCTAAAGTAAAGTAAAAAATCGAAAACGCCACGTCTCTTAAAAATGACGAAGTTATACTGTGAATTGGACGGATATACAATTCGGACTTGTTTGTGATTTGAAAGATTTATGTCGTTCGGAAAAAAAATCACTTTGTGTAGCGACAAAATTTTTTAAAGACGCCCTTTATTTTTTTTTAAATTGATAAAGCTATAAGTAATAACCTTGGTAGGGATATGGAGCCGATTGATTCTACCTCGTGCCCACTGGTCTCCCTTGGACATTTACAAAGCAAATTAAAAAGCAACCGCGAAAGAGCAGTCGGGTTTATTTTTTGAGCAAACATCAAAGGAAGGGGGACAGTCCCACTATTGTCAATACGAAAGCATTCTGAACAAATATTATTTAGTAAATTAAAAATTGTGTAGGAAAGTTACCTTGGCCGGAGTCCGTTAGGGTTTTGGCTTATTTGAACACCCCTCCCCTCTTCCCGCCACATTTCCAAACCCGCGCCGCGCCTCCCTTCGGATTGTTTGCCCCCTTCTTTCGTATGTGATAAAACAGGTTTGCTCCATAAAACACGTGGAGTTTTTTTTCCTCTCTCTGCGAGAAACGTAGTAAAAGGGGGTGCTAATCATTCGACTCCCTTTTGTATTCCTGATACTTCCGAGATTCGCATTTAGATACAAAATTTCTTTCTATTGCTTTTCGGAGGAAGCATTGTAAAGGTGGTATTTCTCGAGAAGATAGTAGCCAAAACTGTGAGAATCAATTTGAAGGCACTAAATAGGTCTTTTTCATTATCGATCCCTCTGACCCTCGTCTGACGATTAACTGCTTGGAAAATTGCCAGATTTCGATTACAATAACAATTTCCTTTACTTACCCTGTTGGGTCGAAGTTTACTCTCACAACATGAGAATGGCGAAGATGGCGGACTTTTCTGTGAAGAGGGGGAGGCCAAATTAGTGAATTGTGTACAGAGAGGTGACGTGGTCAATATTGCGTGCCACACGTATGGAATCCTCCCTTCCCTCCTTCGTAATAATTATTATCTCGATTTAAAATGCAAAAGCAGTAAAAAAAGATTTCCGATGGAAAATATCGAAAGATCATGGAGGATATAAGAATCCATCTATGTAGGCGAAAAGTCGAAAAAGGGAAAATTGAAACAGAGTACGAAATTCATCATATGTACATATATCGAAAACAATATTTGCAGTTCAATACCTTCCGAGAATGTTGCGTTGTTAATTGAAAACCTCAAGGGATGGCGAAAAGGGGATGTTTATATTGGAAACACCAATATCCTGGATACGGCGGGATGCCACAATATTGATACAGTGATACATCTAAAAGGTATGGAAATAGAAAGAGGTGCTTGTGTGATATGGGATGAATATTGCTGTGTAAAAGAGGTATCGGAGGGCGAGTCGGAGGGACGTGTGGGGAGGTGTCGGAGAGTTTCTCTTCAAGTGTTGTGCTAGCCGTGTAGTGTCTATTGTGTCAACGGACGTAGCACAATAAAACGTCCACTTGTCTCTCGAGAAGTGATCGAGGGAGGGAGATGTAGGGAAAGAGGAAAAATTGTCAATACACTTACCTTTTCAATCAATGCATTGACCGCTTTTCTTGAAAAGAGTAATCCCTAATATGAATAAAGTACTGACAATTTGAAAAGCATTACAAAACAACGTTTTCAAAGTGAGAAGTTCAAATTCAAATTGAGCCAACTACTCCCCCGTTTTGGACGGTATATCTTGAAAAAACGTGTTCCTGATTCCTGATTTTTGCAACCATTATACGACCTTGAAAGACTTGAAAATCCGCTCAAAAAATTTGAAGATGTGGAGTCTGCCGGCTTAAACTGGTTAAAGTGGGAAAAAAAGGGATACGGATAAGAGGAGGGGTGGATGTTTATGAAAACAAGAGATATCGAAAAAGTGCCGACTCACGCACGAGGTTGACAATGGTCAGGTAGTGCGTGCGGGTGACATGTTGTTACACTCAAGACCCCGGGTGGTCCCCCGAATCACAATGGCCCATCTGCCGCGGCTCATTTACATCAATCCACTAACCGCAGCCCTTTTACCCTCGACCCGGCCTTCACAATAAGTATTTACACTCCCCATCAACTTTTTTAAAAGGGCGTGAAAAATTGCATGATCCTCTAAATACGCTCAAAGGGGGAAAAGGGGACACAATAGGTTCCGGTAGTTTGAGCCTCTTCTTCAATGATCCAGGAACGAGGGAACGTTCCGCCTCGCCAAACAAAACACGGATTTTGGCAAACGGGAGCAGGTTACTAAGTGGGCGATTTTTTTATGGTATCTTTGCTTCATTCGGACTTACGCCCTTAAAATTAGGTAAAGATCTCTAATATTACGTGAGGTTTTTCTCTAACCTCTGGCACCCTTGTATTTCATCAGTGCGACAAGGCTCTCCAAATTAACTAATCAGAATTTTTCTTTTTTTGAACAAAACTTATCATCCTACTGTAAATTTAAAGATAAGGCGGAGAGTGAGTGCTAGGTGACCAGGTGACTAGAAAGGGTGTAGTTGGGAGAGGAAACAGCAAGTGGTAGATCCCAGCCGTTCGGCGACTTTTGTCACATTTAACCTTCTGAAAGTTATTGAAAGGGTTGAAGACAAGTCATACTCGTCGGTCTGACATTGAAAATCGTTGTCTACGAGCCTTTTCGTCCACATTCCTCATTTCCTACATTAAGTTGGCCCAGTTTGAACATACATTAACACTCTTGGTGTATTCGTCTTTAAGCTTTTTTGAAAACTAATTTTGCTGATACACATGAATTTATTTTATTACATTTTTTCCCCCATTTTATTAAACAAAAGAACCAAAAAACATACTCAGAGGAAAAAAAAGGTTTGCAAAGCAGCATTCATCCTTTCTTGTCGGTCAGGATGTTCGGACGAAAAGGTTTCAGGTACGTCCGACAATAGATTTCGCTTTCTATGACGCTGTGACAAATTTGCCTTTTTTTCCCCTCTTCTATGCGGGATACAAGTTTCCGGTTTAAAAAGGACAAGATATTTCTTTCTTCTTCTTCCCCTGTCCTTAGATTCCCTAAATCCTATCTAATGGATGTTCGCTCTCTGAATTTATCGGTTTCCTGACATTTTTTTTTTCTATGGCTATGACTTATTAGTTTTCAAACAAATTTGTTCGAAGTTTATAAATGATACTGGAAACCTGTAATTTTTTTTAATTTATTGTTGATTTCGACTTCCTTCAAAGTGACAAATTCTCTCGGAACCCATTCTTTCGAAACTGAGCCAGAGACTAAACGACGATTTTTTTCGCCACAATTTTGGATCTTATTTTGGGTGTAGACAGGTACTATACATATGAGGCGCTCCGGGTACGAAGGGCGAACTCAACATCGGACAAATTTTTTTTTTCATTTTCAGATTCTAGACCTCTTGGTGAATACACCCATATAATTTTTATGTTGATTTCGCCCTTTAAATACGTAAAAACCGATATGCGGCAAAGCTCTAACTGCGATATCCGAGCGGGTACGAAGGGCGAACTCCACATCCTAGTCCACAACCCCCACTCCTTTTCCCATTCCAGGGCATGACTTTTCTGTTGAGTTCGCCCGTAACATAAAATTTTTAAAATGCGAATATCTCGAAACTACGTTTTGTTGAGTTCGCCCTTCGTACCCGGAGCGCCTCATATTTTGATTACATATAAGAGACAGAGGGCAAAAATTTTTTCCCTTTTTTTTTTATTATCTTAGGGTTTTATTAATGAGAGGAACTAAAAGGATAAGAAAATAATGAATAAGCTGACGATAAGAAGAGTAAGCTTTGAATGACTCCAAAAATCAATATTATTCTTGACAGAAGCCCCCCCTCCCCACCTCAAACCCACCATCCCTTTAAACAAATAACATTTTGTGTGCATTCTCTGTATTCAAGTTGCGAAGGGTAATTGTCGAGTTTTATTCAAACAGGGGGTGTTAAAAGATAGACCGATTCAATGGGCTAACAATTATAATTATTTTGATACGAAGTTTAGAATGGAAATAAAAAAAATGAATACACGAAAAGGAATTATAACGAATCAGTTAGTTGTTGGAAATGAATCAATTTATAAGCAATTTCTTCATTATTCCTCAGAAAAAACAAAATGATGCGTATTCAAAGGAGAAAAAAGTGGGTGGTTGAGAGATATCCTGGAAAAATAGATGATAAGGCCGACCGAGGAGGGTTAAAACAGGTGGATTGATTAAACGTCTCGCTTTTCGGTGTCACGTTTTGTCCAATGTGGGACGTTTTAAAAGGAAGACGTGAGTAATTGTCCGTGAGATGTATTCAACGTGAAGTAGCGGTACCGTTCGGGAGAGTCCGGGGGGGTTGATCAATGAGTTTTCGAAACAGATGCGTTTCTGAATTGTTTGTATTCTGCGTCAGTTCCGTCGTCCCGTCTACTTCACAATTGTTTTTCTTTGTAATCGTGTGACGTATTGGGTCCATTCGACCCCACCCGTTTACAGCATGTTCCCGTCTCTCTTTTACGACTCCGTTTCAGGTAAGTCAATTCATAACAACAAAGGGACCTCACGCCCTAATACTTACACCGGTTCCCTTCTATAAACATTTGATTCTACTTTTAAAATTGTTTGCCTTCTATTCGTTTTTATTTATGCCTCTTTTTCCCCACAAAAGACTTTTTTTTTTTCTTTCACTCAACAATAACAAAACTAAACCGATTTGGGTTTCTTTAAGTCCCCAAAATCGTCTCTAAAATACTAAATTCTTAAAACCAACACGTTTTCAACTTAAGTTTTAAGAACAACAATAAAGACACTTTTTTTTTCTTTGACAGGAAAAGGCCTGTAGGCACACAGCATGCGCTCTCATGCATCATAAAGTACTAGTCTGGAGCTGGCCCCGACGGGAATTCCTTAAAGAGAAGTATCTATAGGAGGGGGAAGTATATGGGAGGAGAAGTATAACGGAGTGGGAAGTATGTGGGAGGGAAAGTATAACGGAGGGGGAAGTATAACGGAGTAGGAAGTATAATATGGGAGGGGAAGTATAACGGAGGGGGAAGTATAACGAACGGGGAAGTATAACGGAGGGGAAAGTATAAGGAAGGGGAAAGTATAACAGAGGGGGAAGTATAATGGAGGGGGAAGTATAAGGGAACGAAAGTATAAAGGAAGGGGATGTAGTAGGGAGGGAAAGTATAAAGGAGAATTTTCCAAGTTAGTTTTTTCGAAAAATTTTTCGGGCTTTTTTTTTTTTTTTTTTTTTTTTTCCGAAAAATTTTCTAATTTTTTTTTTTCGAAAAATTTTCTAAGTTCTTTTTTTTGAAAAATTTTTAGTTTTTGAAAAATTATTAGTTTTTTTTGTCTGAAAAAAAATTTTTTTTATTTTTCAAAAAATTTTCAAAGTTTTTTTCGAAAAATTTTCCGGGTTTTCCTTTTTTTTTCGAAAAATTTTCCGGGTTTTCCTTTTTTTTTTTTCGAAAAATTTTCTAAGTTCTTTTTTTCGAAAAATTTTCTAAGTCTCAAGGTAGAAATAATGGGCTCTTTGGCCTACGGATGTGCCTCTCGTAAAGGGTAGTAGTACGAAATTTCTCCCTACTAATAAAAATAGTAATTAAAAAGTGGCAATTTTTTGCACCAAAAATTCTTAAAAAATATAAGGAGTAATTGGTGAAAATTTGGTGAAAATCGGATTAACGGTTCGGCCGCAGCGAATTTTTTAAAATTTCAAACAGACATATCTCCGCCATTTTTTCGAAATTGAAAAATCGCCCTCGTCATATTCTTCTTCACCGGCTAAAGAAATTTGTGTAAAAATTTGGTGAAATCGGATGAAAACTGTGGCCGTAAAGTGTTCCGGAAAAAAATGCTACGGCGTGCCTTAGGCGTGCCGGACGGCCGGCCGGCCGGCCGGAACCACAGACAAAGTTGAGATCGGTAAAGATCAATATTCGATTTTACCCTCCGGACCCCGGAAGACCCCTCCCCAAAAACCCGACATGGAGGGTATCACAATAACTTCTTTAAGGAAGTTAAAATAAATAAAACAAGGCCTTCGGTAGCTAGGTGTGTAGCGTGAAAGACTCGGTGCAGAAATTCTAATCCATACATGTGTGGGGGGATTATTTGTCTCGTAAAATGTAAATATCAAGAGAAACACGCGCCGTCCTCGACACCTTAAAATTAAGGTACTGGAAGTAAAGCCTAATGCCAATAAAACGCTCCTAAAAGGGATTTTCATTGATATTTATTATTTTATTTTATTTAATAAAACAAACTTTTTTGAGCAATTGGTAGGTTCAGTTATGAAAAAAAACCTTCCCACTATTGGTAAATTGAGTGGCCCAGAACTTGGGATAAAAAAAAGTCATTGTAATACCTAATTTACATAAGTTAAGAATAATGTAGGTTCTCTACTCACATCTTATTTACAATTACTTTTTATTTTATTTAATAAATCAAACTTTTTTGAGCAATTGGTAGGTTCAGTTATGAAAAAAAAACCTTCTAAGGAATATTTCACGACCGATTTCGGCTTAATAAGCCTTTTCAGGTGAACTATTTTCCGTTAGCCATAAAAAAGAGGTGGTGTCATCAAGAAAACGGGGAGGTGAAAGATGAGGGAGGAATAAGTTTTTCCTCCTTCCTTCCCGCAGTCTTGCTGACAATCGCAGTGCAATTCCTGTTTATTGTTTCTCTCATCCTCTGATGTGCTTTTATTCAGTCAGTGTAATAGTTTTTTTACAGGAATATTTCATGACCAGTTTCGACCTAAAAGGTCTCATCAGGTGAACTATTTTCTGCTCAAATTCAGATGTCTTGAAAAATCGCTGTGCAGTAATGTTCCTAGAAAAATTTGACAGGAAAATCAGCGGAAAAAAGTTCACCTGAAGAGATCTATTAGAAATTTCACTGTTTATTTTTCTCTTCCTCTGCTGTATGCAGTTATTGTGATAGCCTCGAGAAATGGTTTTCGGAGATGACTCTTTCGACCATAAGAGCGCTCTTTATCATTCTGATGCCTGTGGCGTTTGGTCATTTTTTCCCGGTATACTTTACGTACAGCATTTTTCATCTTTTCATTTCTTTAACTCATGATTTATTATTGATTAGTTGAAGAAGTTGATCGAAAATCAAAAATGAAAAACGCACGAAATTTCTCGGTCGCTTTCAGTTGAGAATAGGCTTCTTCGAATCGCGACGATCATTTCGAGCAATTCGAAGAAATAAGAAAGAAGGAAAAGGCCTCCGAATGGGTGTGGGAGTTGTTGTTGGGGGAGCGTTGCTTGGCGACCGTTCGCTCAGGCGCTTTGACCGTCGAACCGCTCAAATTCAGCTCCACCCACTCACGAGTCTATGATCGGTTCAACCGGTTCCTTTCAACATTATTCCGACCCCCCAAACTTTTTTAAACTATATTTTGAAAATCACTAATATAAGTGTTCATTTTTCAAATAGAAAATAAAATTTTGAGAAACCTTTTTTAAGATAAAAATTTCCTATTTTTAAAATTAATAAAACGAAATTTTTTAAAATTATAAAGTAAAAGTAATTTTTTTTTAAATTATAAATTAAAAGTGCTTTTTTATACCAATAAAATGGGTCCTAACTCATTAAAAAAATAATTAAATAATTGGATAATTTTTTGTCCAGAAAATGATTCGCTAATGGATTTTAACGCCAAATCAAATTGAAATTTTATAAAACCCTTATATTAAATTTAACGGATGTTTGATAAGCATTTTAGCCATTTAATATATGCGATAGCCCCCGGTGGGGGGGGGGGGGGGTTAAAAAAAGTAATAATCAAAGTTGAATGTCAATATTTGGTTTACATTGCCTTTGATTGCATGTGTACCTTTCACTTAACCTCTATTTAACCATGGCTATCATCCCCGTACCCCCTGATAAATGCCCAATAAACAAGATCAACAAATTGTTTATTTTCGCCTCCAAAGTATCTTGTTCGGTGGCTTAATTCATAATCACTGCAACTTCGAAACTTTATTTCCCTTTAGAAATGAAGCATATTTTTATAAGAAATTTAACCCTACAAAAAAACTGCTTTCTAATTTAAAATAATAATTATTATCATCTTGAGCTTTCTTCTTTCATCAATTTTGATTTTTGAAAACTATAATTTTATTGAACATTTAAAGGAAATATGAAATAAAAATGAGGTAAAGTTTTAAAAAGGGCTAAACATGTGTAGGTCTTGTAATATTGTTAAAATGGAAAAGGATTTGAAGGAGACTCGGGCTGAATCGATATAAGGGGTGGGGAGGGGCCTTCTAACACTCACAAAGACAACGCCATGTTTGTTTGCTCCATTAACAGCATTTGAGCAAATGTTGCACTGGGAAAGCATTAGCCCTTCATTACCGTCCCCACTCCCCCACCTTTTTTTTTTCACTTACATATTTTAGTATGAAATATATTTTTTAAACTAAATAATGAATTTTTCGTATTTTCATTTTTTGGACATATGAAGTAAGAATGGTTTCGATGGGGAAATTTTTGTTAAAATTCTGTAGCGGTTAAATTCTGTGGTTTCAGCATTTGTTTCTACCGAAATTTCATTATAAAATTACGTGTTTTGGACAATATTTGGATTGGCAGTTCGGCGAAAGCCACCATCAACTTTTCTATATTAAGTGAAAATTTCTAAAAAAATTCCATTTCCACATTTTTATTTTTTTTTTTTTGAGCCCTCTGTTCAACGTAACGATTCCGGGCTTTGAGGCGCAACTAAGGAGGCCCCGTAACTCCCAAGCACGGAAAATGTCTATACACCTGATTTCAGAAAAATATCTCATAAAAAATTTTGTACAAAAATTATTTTCTATCCTCTATCGGTTGAGACAAATTGACAGTCTAAAAGCCGTTTTGATAAACGTTAATCGAGGTTATCACAATAACTTTCTTTACAAAACTTAAACCCCGTCGAATCGGTTTTCAGGTCTTTTATAGCGAAAGCATTTAAAATTTTCAACCTCAAAATTTATCTCTCCGAGATGAAAAGAAAACCTTTAAAATTGGCTTTAAAGGATTTGAGGCACATAAAGAATTAAAGCAGATAAATAAATATTAGTCCTCCCCACCGCTAAATCTCTGTTTACTTGACTTTACACAAACTCGAATCAATCTAATACCCCAAATTAATTTTTTAAAGATATCCTTTTTATGTTAAGCGATATTTACTTATACAATTTCATATAATGTAACTTAAAAAAAAATTTTTTTCATAAAAAATTTTAATGTGGCATCAATTTTTATGTCGGTGAATTTTGGATTTTTAGCTTCCGATTTTTAGTGAGGGATTTTCTAATTTTATCTCGTAAACAGAAGGAATTCTTTCATTTGGTCGGCCTAAATATTTGAGTAGTAAATACGGAGGGAGGGGCCGCCTAAATCGTTGTCCTATACAATATTTGGCAACAACTAATACATAAGTGCATGCTTAAACAAAATGATCACTACGATCAGCAAACGGACAACATTAAAAGTCAATAGTTTTGTAAATATTAGCTGAAAATCTCAGAGATATAAAAACGCGACGATAAATTAAAATAAAAATAAAAACATAACAAAATTAGATCGAAGCCAATTTTATCCGTTTCTCTTAGTTGAGTCAACATTCCAAAAAAACAATCAAACGAATTACACATCGGGCCCCTTCCAGTTCCGTCACTCGATGTTATTTTTGCCCGGAATTTTTCTTTATGATTTATTAAACGAGAGAATTGAAGAGATTGTTTGATTAATAAAAGAACACACAGAAAAATTAATCCACACAGCAACGAGATAACATGGGTCCATTATTTGACTTGTATTAAATCTCTCATGGTTTTTTTTTTCTCTTCTCTCTTTTTTTTCTTCCCCCTTCTTTTTCGTCTTCATTGTCTTTTAACTTTTGTTAAACGAGTTTCTCTTTTTTTATTTATTTCAACTCGTTTTTTTCCTCATTTCTTGAAATGCTCCGGGCCCTTGAAATTAAAAAAAAAATTCCTTGAAATCCTGAGCCCGTTCTTGCGCTTTCAAAAATGATCAAATAAGGAAATTTTATTTTAAAAAAATCAATTTTCAAAATTAAAATCGGATCACTTTAGAAAGAGCTAACAGGTACGCAATGTTCCTCCTCTCTTTGTCACATAGTCTACAGAAACCGTCCACCTTAATTTAATTTTTCTTTTAAACATTTTCATCAGAGATTATGTTTTTAGGTTATGGGGAGAATAGAGCGATTAATATAAATTAGAGAGATGACCACAAGGGACGCTTGTTTAACTACTTACCTACCTGTTTACATTATTACCCATTACGTCATATAACCAAGAGGAAGAGCATATTCTGCAATTACAATGTACACATGCTTTATGTAGTTTGCCCTAAATCCAGAGAGATTCCTATTAGATATGGTTGTCCTGCGGCTAATGCCGTTGCTATAGCTACACTCGACTAATATTGCTGTTATCGACTTGGGGAAACGTTTCTAGTCTCTCTCTCACCCTCGATCCACATTCTACGAACTCTTGAACCACCATTTTTATTTACGTTCTACATTCAACGGTAGAAAAAAATAAACGTTAAAAATTCATTTAAATAAAATTAACTAGAAAATCCTTATACTGCGACAATAAGAACAGATTAGGTCAACTTTCGGCATTAAGAATCCAGGATTATATCCAAAAATAGCTCTATAGAATTAAAAAAAATAACTCTGGAAGAACAATGTTTATTATCTGCAAGATAAAATATTTATAGTCACATTTTGTTTGATTTTCGTTATTTAGACTATCATCTTATGTTTCGTAACCAATCGAAGTTCATGGTGACAATTTGGTTCTAAGGAAATTTTGATTGCTTGAAATATTGGACCCCGTGCCATCCCTTGATACCCATAATTTTCAGTTATGAACAGTTTCTAAATGGAAACCAATTTATTCTTAAGGTGTCTGTGAAAAAGCAATTTTCTTTCTGCACCATTTTTTAAAATCCAGATATGCCTAAAATTGTGTTGACGGACTCCTAAAAAAGTGAATGCAATAAACTATGGGAGAACGAGAGAAAATAAAAGTTGTGGATGCATTCGCGATATTTTTATTCAAACGAAGAACTTATCGAAACGTAAATATTTGCATTAAATCAATATCATCGCCTGGATTACCTATTAAGTATACACTTGTTGAGAAAGTTTGAGTTGGGTGAATTAATTATTTAACTCGGCATTCAAAAAAAAAATGTTAGTAACCCTCC
Organism: Orius insidiosus; assembly: GCA_014119065.1. Lineage (NCBI taxonomy): Eukaryota > Metazoa > Arthropoda > Insecta > Hemiptera > Anthocoridae > Orius > Orius insidiosus. The sequence goes on from JACGAQ010001538.1 coordinate 13,656, forward strand.
GTATTTGAAATAAAAAGTGCGATTTCTGTACTCCAAATTTTTGATTTCTTTCTGTCTTTCGTGTGACTAAAATGCCTGTTCAAGATAGCCATATTTTACAAAGAATTTCCTTTCATACTTGAATTAATTTTTTTTGTCAATAGTGACAACCACTTCAAAGTTTCAATCCAAGTCATCGTGACCTGGGAACCACTTAACTGTCACTTAAACGCTCACGGTGCATTTCTATCAGAATGGAAAGAAACTTTTTTTTTCTTCGACTTCATACTGTGAGAAATAGTTTATGAAAGAATCTTGGGGATTCGTGACGGATAGACCTAGTTTCAATCATAAAGTACGAAGTCTTTGCTTAACGGAAAATAACGTAGGAGTGCTTATTTGATAACGGAAGTTTGTTAAATGGGAATTGTTGTAAAGCGCGATAGGGATTGCGCCGGGGATAGGAGGAGGGATGAAGTTTGCTAAGTGAGGGCTGGTTGTGGGGAAAGCGGGCGATAGGGAACGCACGGGAAGCAATAAAGGGGAACTTGGAAACGCAATAAAACACTAAATTAAATTTGAAGAAGAGCTCCGGATAAACTGCCCTCATGTCCAGCCAATAACTTATTTCAATGGAATAATTAAATGTTTACGTAGATAATGTGTGTAGGGCACAAAAAAAAAAAAAAAAAAAAAAATCGCACTTTGCAGAAATCTGGATAATTTCGTTGATGGATTCCAGAATTGATTTTTGATTTCAAGCATTTAGTGGTCCCCGGAAAGGGGAAATTACGTAGGGTTTCGTGCTTCTTCAAATATAAATTAGATGTGTTTAGAGGTGTAGGATAAAGTGGCGGTGTGGGAAAACCGAGGATTAGCACGGGGCGTAAAATCCCTGTAATTGTGGGCTTCACTTGTTAATGTAGTGGTACATTGTGGTGGAGTGTGTGTAGAGTTTAGGTATTAGCCCTTCTGCGGGGGGGATAATAATCTAATCCTAACTTACTACTAAGTACTACTTAACTCATCTTTTATTAGGGCTTAAAACAATCGTATGTGTGTTTAGGGTCATGGCTATTAAAAATTTCTGTTCGAAAGAAAAGTCTAATCAGTGATGCTAATGAAGGGCCACTTCTAGGCGCCCGTACAAAAAATATTATAATTAAAATAATTATGGTAGGGTCGTTTCACCAATGAATTATAAGTATCGCACGATCCAAAAACAGTTTATTTGGACTTCTAGAGCCAGGGTATCATCACGAGCCCTAGTGGAACTTCACGCTTGTTTTTTCATGGAAATATCAATAGCTCAAGAAACATTGAGAAAGGAGTTCCTAACGCCTAAGGAATGAGCGTGTTTTCCAGCAAATGAACCAGCTATAGCTAGTGGATGAACCATGTAATTCTAGTACTTTTTCCAAGTTTTTCATAAAAAATGAATTAGAAAATTTCAAAAATGATGTAGTAGGTTTTACCAGATAATGAAAGGCTCGATAATTTGGTTTTTCAATTGGGGTGTTAATTTACTGATCACTCTACCCTAATCCGACTTAAAGGATCGTGTAAAATATTACGTAAATACGAAAAATAGTGGTCGGGCGAAATCTTTTTCTTATTGTTTAGGTTAATTAGGGGCAACGACTAGAGTATTGCCCGCTCGACTCTCAAGTGTTGCACATTCTGCCTATCACTCATGTTTTTTTTTAACTTGCTGAAAGAAATTATTGTGATACCCTCCACGTCGGGTTTTTGGGGAACGGTCTTCCGAGGGTCAAATCAAATGTTGATCTTTACCGATCTCAACTTTGTCTGTGGTTCCGTCTTAATGTTGATAATTTTTTATTTTATTGCTATATAAATTTAATTTTTCATAAATTTCTGCATTTTTGAAATTTTTTTCGTCCGTTTCCTGCCTCAAGAAATAAAAAACAAATAAAACTGATTTTTCTTGAATTGAGAAATAGTAGGTAGAACTTTAAAACCTTTGGTAAAAATATTTTTGAATTTTTTTCCCCCTTTATCAAGTGTTTTGGGGGATAATTTTGATGATAAAACAAAAACGAGTACGAAAGGTTGGCAAACAAGAAGTAACCATGTTACAAAAATGTTCATATTAGCATGAAATCGTTCGGATTGTATCGAGAATGAGTATGAGAAGGGAAGAGATGTTTTCGGAGAGGGGCGAAGGTGAGAGGAGTACGCGGGGCGTGAGAGGGAAGCGCGCGTCGTTCTCCTCTTCAAAAACTCTTTCAATATTTACGCCCTCGACTAAATCATCTCGCGATTTCAAGTCGCGTTTCATCCACCCTTCTTTCTTATACTCTCTTTTTGTTTTTCGTACTAGGAGCCCCTTAAACTTTACGCCTTAATTAAAACTTCCATATAAACTTTTATCAAATCTTTTAAATTGTCTCAAATTCTAATTAAAAATTTTTATTATCGACCACGGATCTACACGGAGATATATAAAATGATTGGAAAGTTACCGTCTCAGTTTTTAATCTATCCTTATTCAATTCTTTTGAATTTCACTCGTTCTTAGAATTTAGTTTATTTTACATCGAGGGAAAATACAACCCGGGGATTCGAGGATTGTATCAATACTGAACAGGGAATTATAACCGCGTCATTCCCGTAGTTAGGAAACGGTTAATTGTTTACTTTTTTTTTCCCTTTATTTACTTTCATTCAACCGAGATGTCAAAAAGCCTAGGACCCCCCCTTCGTCCCATGAAACACACAATTTTATTTATTTACCGGGATTTTCCGTCCGTTTTAATTTGAGAGAAAAAAAAAAAGTAGACGATATTTGAGGTTTTAAATGCGCAGGCTTCTCTTTTTCCTCTCCTATTTCCCTTATCGTGAACCGGGGATATTTTTCCAGCCTCTCTAGTCAGTTTGTTTTCGTCGGCGTTTCCAACTCCGCTCATATATTTAAACGACGCTTTAACTCCGATTCCTCTTCTTTACCCGCAATAAAACAAACAGCTCTTTCAAAATAATCATCTTTTTATCATTTATTTTTATCTTCCCACTAGTTTTAAACTACACTCGCGAGCAAAAGTTTGGCATCACATACTTGAAATTGGTTCCGCGCGATTTCGCTTGCTAAATATATTCATCATGCTGGAAAGATGCAAAATGCCGGAACGAGTACACAACTGACTTTGGAGAAATTTATCACGACTCGCCAAATGAGCTCAGTGGAATGCCAAACAGAAATCACATTCATGATGGCTTCAGACTTCATCGCAGACGCCATTGACACTCGGCTTCAGGACTTATCTGATCAGAGGGACGCGTTGCTAGCAAGAATAACTTCTCTGGAAGAGGAATTAGCACTGCTCAAAATCCAGTGTAATGTCATGAAATCTTCCACGCCACGATCATTGGAAATTCCCCCAGAGTCTCTCATCTTCGCACGTACGGACCGTACGGTGGACCTCCCCGCTTAGCAAAATTAGAAGAAACAACCGAAGCCATAGCCGGCCGATCTCATCCACGAAAATAATTTGCAATTGCCCACTTGACGTTTTTCGGACGGACTTAATGCGACGCCTGCCAGCTTCTAAAGCGGTTGAGCTTTCATCGTTTCCAGACATCGTCGACTTCAAGAGCATTCTAGAAAAAACAGGGCGCTGCGCGGGAGCTCTCAACGACGGCGACACGATTATTTTAAAATTTAAGGATAGGGACCCCAACATTTCGCAGATTTCAGCTATTAAGGATCTCATTATTAAATATCCAAGCATAAACTTTTTACTCTTTAACTTTCACGCTTATCATAACAAAATTAAAAATTATAACGCCTTTAAAGTAAATTGTTTTTTGGAGGATTTAAGCTATGCTTATCGTAATTTTAACACTTTAGACATTGCTTTTCAGAACAAATCTACACACAGAGAACTAATTCGCAAGGCCAGATCCATAATCCTTACAAATCCAATATCCAGGAGGCCAGTTTCTTCGGCCCCCACTTCTTCTCCTTCATCAAGCTATATCCTCCCTTCCAACGTCATAGATCTATGCTCGCCACAATCAAGTAGTTTCATAACAATTGATGAAGAAATATCTGTGAATCTGTCCAGTACTGGTCAGTCAGTAAAGCCATCTTTCCCATTGCCTAACAAGTCTTTTTTAGTCACCCGGCCCCAAAGTTTCCTTACCATCGATGAAACCTTTGTTTCACAGGACACCCCCAGACTTCCCGGAGCTTCACCCTCCATCGCACCTCCCATCATCAGCATTACCACCCCTTCCCGGCAATCCCCCCCACACCCTTTTTTAGAACACCCCTCCCAGCCCCCCTCCGATCATAGTCACCCGCCCCCCTTCCCTTCCCTTGCTCCAAACAACTAGCCGCCCTCCGCGTACTACTTGCCCACTTTCTACTAGTCCTCCCTATAATAAGTTAAAGATAATGTTTTGGAATTGTCACGGTTACAATAATTTAATCGCAAATCTGAATTTTCTCTCGGACGCGGATTTTTTGTGTGTGGTCGAAACGTTTAAGGACTGCGACCTCTCCCCAGCTACTTTTAACAGCTATAGCGTTATATCCGTAAAAGCTGTCCGTAACGCAAAGGTCGGTCGCGCTAGTGGTGGTTTACTGATTCTCTACAGGAAAAGATTCAGCGTTAGGATTTTGTCGGCGTCCAACGACTTCTGTTTCGTTCTCATAGAAAAACCAGTTCCTTTTATTTTAGCTGTTGTTTATTTCCCCAAGTCTAGTAGCGCTAATTTCGAAAAGGCCTTCCACGAAATTGTTGTAAGGTACCAAGACCTAACGATCCTAATTGGCGGAGACTGGAATTGTCGTATCGGTGACCTTAATCAGGGCGACGAGGAGCTATTCACCGGTAGCAATTTATACGACACAAGATTGAGTTTGGACCCGCATTGTACCCCTGAGGGTAGGAGGCTGGTTGATTTGATGGACAACCATGGGTTTTTTGCCTTGAACGGCCGTTCTCCTGGAGACAGGCCGGCACAGTACACCTTTGTTAGAGAGAAAGGCAAAAGTTGCATCGATTTGGTATGGACGAACTTCATAGGTGTTTTCGAAACTTTAAACTTTTTTGTCGGCGACAACGTTTTTTCCTCCGATCATTTTCCTTGTTTCGTCATATTAAGCTCACTAAATGCTCCCCATGTCGAGAACGCGCGCTGTAGCCGCAAAGGGGGAATGGTGACTGAGGTCGTCGCTTGGAAGCCCGGCCTGAAAAGTGGTTTTACGAATGCCATGAAATCTTGTTATGTTGATCTGTCAGTTTCTCCACCCTCAACTTTAGAAAAGCTTGAATTCCTGCGTAGAAGTATCGTTGACCAATCAAAGAACCTAGGAATGACGTCGACGAAGCGACTCGGAAGCAATGATAACAAATTCTCGCAACCTTGGTTTGACAAGGAATGCTGCTCCCTCCGATTTGAAACCCGAAGAGCCCTAAGGATCTGTAAAAGAAATGATTTTGACGAGACTTGTTTGAAAAGATATCTGGATGCGAAAAAAACTCTGAAAGACAAGCTTAAGGAAAAAAAATCGGCTCATTACGAGGCAATAAAAACTAAATTGACGAAAGTAAAAAACAGTAGCGAGTTTTGGTCAACAGTCAAATCTCTTCGGAAATCTAGATGTTATCCCACCTCTTTCAGCAAAAGGGATCTCGAAAGTCACTTTGATTCGCTTTTCCCAAAAAAACCCCCTTCTGTACCCTTCACCCTCCTCAGCCAGGTTGTTTCAGTCCTTGATGACAAGATAAAGGAATCCGAACTGATATGTGCTCTGTCGCTATGTAAGAACAAAAAGGCTGCTGGAGTAGACGGCCTATCCTACGAATTTTATAAAGCTCTTCCTTCATGTTGGAAAAAAAATCTTGTCTCGCTGTTCAACGAAGTCTTTGATTTGGAATCGACTCCCGCAAATTGGGGTGAAATTAAGTATTTCCTTCTCTTTAAGAAGGGTAACAAGCAAGACCTTAATAACTATCGAGGCATTTCAATTATCAACTCGATTTACAAATTATTCTCTCAGATACTATATAGTAGACTTGTGTTCTTCGCCGAGGACCGTAATCTGCTCCCAGAAAACCAATGTGGTTTTCGCAAAAAAAGGGGCACCGAAGATCATATCTTTACACTCGCCAGCCTGGTCCATAAAGCTACTCGGCTACAGAGTAGAAAAGTGTATTCTGCGTTCATCGACTTTAAAAAGGCGTTTGACACGGTCAATCACTCGCTCCTCTTAAAGAAACTGTACGGCCTTGGAGTCAGCAGCAAATTCGTAAAAATTTTAAGATCCATCTATACCAATGCAAAAATTACGTTGACCTCAAATGCTGGTGAGCTAATTGAGTTTAAGCAGTCGTCAGGAATTTTGCAAGGTGATATTTTATCGCCGATTCTTTTTGCCCTCTTTGTTGCGGACTTTGAGGACTTTCTCCGTGATAAAGGTTTTCGTGGTATTGACGTCGATGGCCAACTTGATGTCATCTGCTTGTTTTTTGCAGACGACATGGTTCTTTTGGGTTACTCACCTATCGACCTTCAATTGAAACTAAATGCGTTGGAAGAGTACTGTTTGACTAATCTATTAACTGTCAACCCGGAGAAATCAAAATAATGGTTTTTAGACGAGCGGGCCCCCTCAAAAAATCGCTGAGTTTTTCATACAATAAGCAAAAGCTGCAAATTGTTAACCAGTTTACGTATCTAGGTGTCCTTTTTTCGTCCTCAGGCTTGTTTCATGAACATTCCAAACTATCGGTAAAAAAAGGCATAGCGGCATGCTCAGCGCTTCTCTCTTCCCCGGCATTATTGCACTCTGCAGTCAAAGACTCATGGCTCACCCTCTTTAACTCCATCGTGGCCGCTACCTCTCTATACAGCGTTCTTACACACTGTGTGCGGTGGCTGAAGAAGGTCGATATTTATTATACAGGTGGGGCTAAGCAGCCAAAGGTTGATTTAAAAATTAAAAACTTATCATCGAAACAAGTTGTTTAATTTTTGTTTTCCGCCAACGTTTCGGGAAATTTGTTCCCTTCTTCAGGACGGCCTGAAATACATTCACATAAGTAAGCCAAAATTATAAATTAAGGAATGTATTTCAGGCCGTCCTGAAGAAGGGAACAAATTTCCCGAAACGTTGGCGGAAAACAAAATTAAACAACTTGTTTCGATGATAAGTTTTTAATTTTTAAATCAACCTTTGGCTGCTTAGCCCCACCTGTATAATAAATATCGACCTTCTTCAGCCACCGCACACAGTGTGTAAGTCATCAGGGCAACTATGAACGACACCCCCCAGACTCTTAATGAACCTGAGGGATCGTTCTTCCAGCGGATCAACCTGGAGTACGGACATCTGACAGTAAGCAAAATGAAACAATGGGCATCGACCAATAGAAAACTTGTAAATGCTACCTGCAAGAAACAATTTCTATTTAGATGTAAGAACAATCGCATCTTCCCTAAATATCTACAGAACTTGTTTAAAATTGATAAACATTGTTTTCATGGGAAATCGAGAAAATATTTCCATAAGTTAGAAGAAATTTATTTCAACACCAAACTCAAAGTTCTCAACTTAGACATATCTGTGGCCTTCAGCCAAATAAATTATTTAGAATCCCAATTAGACAAAATTGTAAGGAAGGTTAAATCTGAATTACCTAGCAATGTGTTTGAACAATATAAACTTAAACAAGAACAGTTTTATGATAAAGAATTTAAAATAGCATCGGAAAGAACATCTAGGAAGTTTAATGCATTAAAGAAATCCCCTATACAGGCCTTGTTCTCGGGTACAGAAGACAGCTGGGTAATTAACTTGACTGATATTGTGATACCACCCAATGTAAAATTGATGCTAGCCTTAGGTCCCAAATTTAATATCCCTCCAACTGACCTAACAGGAATTTACACTCATACTCTATGTGAAACTGAACATTTCCTGGAAAGGAAAGAAGACAACCCTAGTGTTAGAGAAACAAGATCACACCTAGTTAACATTATGCAAAATTTTCAGTATAAATATGGACCCAATATGAACTCCATAGACCCCACCACCCGTTTCATCAGCAAATGTTTGAAGGAAACTTTTGCGTTCAAAAAGTCCAATGTAGATCTGGTAATCACAAAAACAGATAAAGGTAACAAAACTGTTTTATTGAAATTAAGTGAATATGAAAGTAAAATGAACGAGCTATTAAAGGATACTGATACTTACGAGTTACAAAAATCAGATATCACTTTTAGGATACAAAAAACTAACAATCTGAAGATCCAAAAACTTGTTGATGAAGGTAAACTTGATGAGCATGTTGGGTATAAGTTAAAATGTCATAATGGACTAGCTCCTAGAATCTATGGACTTCCTAAAGTGCATAAAACCAACAATCCTTTGAGACCCATCGTCAGTTTTGTAGGTTCCCCTACCTATAATTTGTCAAAATTTTTAGTTGGGATTCTGAATAACCTTCGTGAAAATTTTAGATATGAGATTAGAAACTCCTTTGAATTTCAGAATAAAATTGTTTCCTACTTGGTCCCTGAAGGTTTTTTGTTATGTTCATTGGATGTCAGCTCACTTTTCACTAACATACCCATACCATTAATTCTCGACATTGTAAATGAATGTTGGGAGATACTAGAAAGCCATACCTTGATCCCTAAAAATGAATTTTTAGATTTGCTCAACTTCTGCTGTTCATCTGGATTTCTAATATATAAGAAGAAGTGTTACAAGCAGATATTTGGCGTCGCAATGGGTAACCCGTTGAGTCCTGTCTTGGCCAGTATGGTAATGAACAAAGTTTTATGTAATGCAGTTTCCTCATTAGATTATGTTCCCCCCTTCTTACATGTATACGTGGATGATGTCATCACGTCGTTGCCTAACGATAAAATTGAATCTACTCTTGAGATTTTCAATAATTTTCATCCACGGTTACAGTTCACGTTTGAACTAGAAAATAATAGTGTTCTACCGTTCCTAGATGTGCTAGTTAGTAAGAATACTGAAGGGGCTCTTAGTACTAAATGGTACTGTAAACCGATAGCCTCAAACAGATTAGTGAATTTCCATTCGTTTCATCCTTTTTCACAAAAACTGAATATTGTTAAGAATCTATGTCGTAGGATTTTTTGTCTTGATTCTAATGGAATCTCCGTAGAGAATAAAAACATTGCCATGAACATACTATTAAAGAATGGGTACTACAGGCATCTAGTCAACAAGGTGATGAATGATAAAACCATGTGGGGTATGGACAGACCGTTAGTTCAAATACCTGATCCAGGTATACCGGGTGAACAACGGTTTTTGGGGGGTTTTTGTGTCATCCCATATATACGGGGGTTGAGCGAACTAATTAAGAAAGAAATTCTTAAAAATTTTCCTGATACCACAATTGCATTTAAAACAAACAACCCTTTAAGTTCCATCTACACAAAGACAAAAGATCCCATAGACATGAAGTATAAGTCAAATGTAGTTTACTCCCTAGAATGCACTGGCACTAATTGCCCCGCCACTTACTGGGGTGAGACAAAACAATATTTACATAAACGCATGTATGCACACAATACAGTGTTCAAATTAAAAAACAAGATGCTAGTGCCCTTGCCCACCACTCCATACGTAACTCCCACTCGTTCGATTTCGACAATGTCAAAGTCTCCACCAGAGAAACCAATACCTCTAAACGAAGATTTTATGAAGCTGTCATGATTCAAAGGGATGTTAATTCGATCAATTACAAAAGATTGACAAAGGCCATACACCCTAGTTTTTTCAATTTATTACAATTAAAAAAAGAACCAGAAAATGACTTTCGAACACCCGAAGTGTGACGTAGCTATGACGTATATTCCCCCTTCATTAGGACGACGACGTAAATCCTGAGTCGGGTCTCCCTTAGAAAGAGGTTTCTGACTCAAACTGTTTTCACATTCCATTCAAATTAAAAAGATTATTCCACGTGCTAAATTTGAATTTTTTAACATTTTACGTCGTTCCGTACCTGAAGTTTTCATAAAATAGTCCTTCTTGATCAGCTGGTAAATAGATTTTAATCGTTCCAATCTCACATAATTATGTCACTTGTTTATATTGGTTTAATTTTTTAATTTTTATTTCAATCCATCAGGTTTTATGAAAAAAACCCAGTATTCCGTACAGACACGAACTTATCTCGGAGGAGTCGTTGTTGTTGTGAGTTTTTTGAGTTTTATAAATATTTGTGTAATTTTTTCTCGTTTCTTCCTTAATTTATAATTTTGGCTTACTTATGTGAATGTATTTCAGGCCGTCCTGAAGAAGGGAACAAATTTCCCGAAACGTTGGCGGAAAACAAAAATTAAACAACTTGTTTCGATGATAAGTTTTTAATTTTTAAATCAACCTTTGGCTGCTTAGCCCCACCTGTATAATAAATATCTATACAGCGTTGGAATTTGGGGGTTGCAGCACGGTGAAGCGCTGGAACGGGTTCAGGTTCATTTCTTCAAATCCGTGCTGCACCTCCCTCGGAACACCCCCAATCACTATGTGAGGAGGGAACTGGGGATTTATCCCATAAAGCTTGAAATCCTCAAAAGGGCTCTTAGCTGGTGGGAGAAACTCCTGGACATGGATGACAACAGACTGCCACGGAAACTTTACAACTTCCAAATCACATCTTTGGAAGGGGAGGACGGTCGCTACAACTGGGCCAGGTCTCTGAAGGACCTTACGGGCGCACTGGGATTTGACCACCTTTGGGAGAGACAGAACTCGCGGGGAGTCCACCAAGCAAGGGATTCGATCCTGAGAAAATTCAGATTAAAACTCTGGAATGAGGACAGCAATAAAATTGATCTTCCACCTTCAATCTTTACTTCAAATTAATTTGCACCACATTCCCTTTAGAGAGTAACCCGATCCTCCACTCGAACGAACCAATATCCTTAAAAAGACTTTTTGCCAAATGAGAGTAGGGGGGTCAAAATTCTTCTGCCTTTATTTTCAAAAAAATAAACACCTTTTCGACTCGTCTAGGACATGTTTTCGTGTGGTGGTAATAGCGAGGACTCTTTCACACACTTTTTGTGTGATTGCCCGGCTTTTCGGGAGGCGCGCCTTTCAAGCTTTGACGACCACATCCTTTCATTCTCCTTCCTTTTGTCCCTACTCAGAGATGTCAATTTCAAATCCAATCTGTATAAGTTTTTAAAATTTGCCCTACCTAAGAAGATTTAACCTATTTTTATCTCCATTTTTTGTCGACGGTTTTTTTTTTTTTTTTTTTTTTTTTTTTAATACAAAATGAATTGTAACGCTTATGTAAGCTATACAAATAAACTTATAAATAAATAATAATATTCATCATAAAAATGTCATCATTTTATCAATTTAAAGTTGACAGTAGGGCGTCGCGGTGGCCGCGCGTGTTAAGGCGTTAATCCCAAACATTGCGATACGGCGTTCATCAATGGGGTCCAGGGTTCAAAGCGGGCGGTCCCCAAATTGAACCCAATGTACCTAAATGAACTTTTCCGACGGAAAACACCACTGACGCGAGGGTGATATAACCTGAGTAGTTGAAAACCCTCGTAAAATAAATTAAAAAAAAAAAAAAAAAAAAAAAAAAAAAAAAAAAAAAAGTTGACAGTTGACAGTTGAACCTTTAAAATGATGACATTTTTATGATGAATATATTAGCAAGTGCGGAACCAATTTCAAGTATGTGATTCCAAACTTTTGCTCGCGAGTGTAGTAACAATGATTGGTGGACAAAATTTTCTTCCCAGTTCGTCTAATTTGTGAAATAATTTAAAACTTTTTTTTTTTTTTCAAAAACTATTAATTTTTCATTAGTTAATTGAATAATGATTAACAATATTCTATATTCAATGGCTAATTTTATTTTACGGAAATTACATTTCCGCACGAAATCGGTAAATTATAAGATAATAATCAGATTTTACCTAACCAATTTATGTAGGTTGATTCGTATTTAAAATTCGTTGCATGCAGGAATAAAGTGGTGGTTTTCTAGGGTGGATATCATTTCTTGAACATTTCGGTTTCTAAAGGAAAATTTCGACTTGAATCGATTCATGAAGTTTGTTCACTAACCGACCGGTATGAACTGTAGCACAAGAAAGGTTCTTTGAAAACAAGAAAATTAAACTATTCATAACAGATTAATCTGATTTAATACGGTTAATTAAAATCGTCTTGTAGACATCGAAAAGACAAGGAAAGAGGACGCTTGACACGCAGAACCCAGGCGTGTGGCGGGATTCACTAAAAGGGGGTTCAAATGTGGTTGCACATAAAAAAATAAGTTATTTCTTCGATCCCAGAAAACTAAAAAAAAAAAAAAATAAATTAGTGATGACCCCTTGTTTTTGTAAGTGTTTTAAAAGAGAGGGTCTGGAATCCCACGATCGCGTTTCACCTCGGGCGGACGATGCAAATTAATTATCCATTATCCGAGAGCGGGGTGAGGTGGATAAATGTATAGTAATTCGGATGGAGAGCCACGTGTCGGAGACAATAACGCCGGACGGACGGGCGGACACGTGTCTTCAAACAGTAACAACAAAATTAAAACAACACCAAGAACACGCGTTAGACGTTCGATTCGTTTTCTTTCTTTTTTTAATAGAATCCTTTTCAAATCTATTTACCTAAAGGATAAATCGACCAGCGTCTGATTTGGGGCCCCTTCGTTCTCTCGAAAATGAGTGTTTATACAATCGGACTGTCCTCCACTCGTGGGTAATGTATGTACCACTTTGTCCGTATTAGTATTTTTCCGGAACGTGGATGTTTGGGAAGCCCTCCCAGACACGCTTTCCGCCACAGTTGAGAGATACAGCCTCTCTCCGGAGATATTGTAAATATTTGCGAGGGAGTTAGGATAATACAAGGATCGACCGGCGTGGAACGCCGGACCCCCCTCCTCACGACCGCCACACGGCACCCTCGTCCATAAATCTCGCCCTCACCGCTACTTTACTCAACAAAGATTTATTAAATTCACAAATACTTCATACGTAACTGAAAAACTCTGAGCCACCAATGTCTCGAGGGAGGATTTCAACTTGGTCGAGTGTTTGTTCCATTCTATGAGAAATCTAGTTCTATTTTTTTGGACCATCAAAAAGCAGGAAAAAGCTCTGAATCTATCAGCAGCATCGAGTTCAATCCTGAGGGCATCACATTTGGAGGAGTAGACGCGGAAAGAGCCTGAATATTATGTTCATCAGCAAATGATACCGAGGAAAACACCCTCTCAGAAAATGTTGCTTCTCGGCCAAAATACCGAAGAAATTGACAGACAATTATGTAAAAGAAAGTTTCTCGGCTTAAAAATTGAGGAAAACTCCCATAAATCCGTTCGAAAAGGGGTTTTCTTGGTACAATGAGGTAAGGAAAGCCCGAAAACCTGCTAATAAGGGGTTTCTCCGTTTAATTGAGCGAGAAATAAAATAACGAGAAGAAAAGATTTTTTTTCTGGGAGGAAACAGTGATATTTAAACGTCACGTTTCATCCAAAAAAAAATCAGGTTATAAAATTCAGCTCAAAGGTTTAGTTTTAAAAATCTCCGGATTTCATATTTTCGGTTTATGTCGGGAATGACAGGAGGAGAGGAGGTGGGAGTCAGTCAGCTTAAGCGACCCTTGTCGAATCAATTCCTAATTAATTCATAGGATGTGAACCAGATTGGGTTTTGTAGGTCCGGGGGAGGGATTCGAACGGGAAGGGTAGCGAGCGGAGGGAGGACGTCCACCACAACAATGCTTCCACATTCATTAACCCACCCGCCAATAAACTGCTCAATTATTACCAGCATGGGAAAGTAGGGACAATCCGTATCAAGAGATCCCCGCCGCCTACGCCGCCCCCGATCTCCCTTTTCCCTCTCACCCTACCATCACGATTCCCTTCACCCGAGGGCTCTGTTACCAAGGTTACACCCTATCGGAAGTTGAACTGATTTTTAGCTTCTACCATCCTACACGGAGAAAATCTTTTTGTAAATACATTTTATATTTATTTTACAAGAAACAATAGCGTCAAACAAACAAAAAAAAAAGTCGCTGAAACTTTTTCATTTCTTCGCATCCCTGGATTAGAGGGCTAGGGCTAAGAGGGCCTCGGCCTCCCCTAAACCTCATGGGTCGGACCGACCGATTAATCAAGACAGCAGGAGAGTTATGGGCCCATTGCGATTTGCTCTTTTTAAATACAGGTTCAGAAATAATGGATTTTATTTTTTAAACTAATGAAGATCGGAGAAAAAACTAAATGTAACCCTTTTGTTTTTCGACGAAGAAACTGCAATAAAAAAATTCTGATTTTGTGTACAGGGTGTCCCAGGACACACAACTTCGCCATTTTAAATGAGAACCCCTATTTTTTATTCAGATTAGTAATCTACGCAAAATTCCAAGTTGATTTGACTATTCATATTACCTCTTGGGAAGATGTTAGAGTCTACTAGTGATGCAGAAGGTGTCGATGCTTGAATTTGCGATAGTTGGAATCCTTGGAAAAAATAAATGAAATTAAAAAATATTGGTGTCTCAGGTCAATTTTAAAGGGGTTTTAGAGCAAAATAACGCTAAATTTGGCATTTTTTTTAAATTTTCCAATGAGGTCATAAATATATGTGCATAACACAATTTGATGAAATATTTCATATTTCATAATATGAATGGTCGACTCGATTTGAAATTTTGCGTAGATTACGAATCTGAAATAAAAAAAATAGGCGTTCCCATTTAAAATAACGAAGTTGGTGTACTCTGGGACACCCTGTACATCAAAATCAAAATTCGTTAATTGGAATCAATTTTCCGTCAAAAAAACAAGGGGCGTATACATTTAACTTTTTTTTCTATCTTCAATATTTAAAAAATGAAAGGGGCCATCCACCATGTATACGCTTTAAAAAAATTACCTTTTGGCCCCTACTTCCGCAGGGTCATTATTATTATTATTCTGTTTTATTATTTATTTATTCATTTTTGTTTAATGAAATGTTATATTATAAATGAGGGGATTTCAAGTGGCTCTTTTCTGATAACCTAAATTTAATTAGATCGCCGAGAAAATGCGCAAATAATTTGGAAAATTTTCTGTGGCATCTATAACGCAAAAATTTAATTTTTTTTGTACACACTCTCTGTAATTTCGATGCTTTTTATTTCGCTTTTTGATTTAAATTTTTCCTTCTTCTATTTTTTAATTTTAACAGAAAAGAGAAAGCTGTGGGGAAGTGATGACCTTTATACTTGTTTTTCTGAGATAGACTGAGTACACAAAAGATTGTCTGCAGCGTGATCAAACCGTGGCTCCTGACGTCCCCGAAAAACCCCGAAACTCCGATAAACGACCGCCCGATACGAAACGGGTCCGTTCCGCTTTTCAGGACGTTCGACATCAAAACTTGAAGAAAGTGAAAATATTTGAATTAATACAAGTGGAGTTATTGTTTTAACAAGTATTGACAAATAATTAAACTCTTCTTGTATCCGAAGTGTTCTAAAAAGAGGTCTGCAGCAGCCCACCTTTGTTAAAAGAGATTACACTGCTATTTATTAAGCCCTTTAATAAATAATCGTATAAACTCTAATATTTGTCTTCGCTTTTGAGTTTATTAACATACTCTCTTAAAGTAAAACAAATAAATGTATTTACATTACGAAAGCTCTGTTCAAACTGTTAGGAATGAATGATTGCAATGTTTGTACAAATTATTAAACAATTATTCTAGAGCGTTTTGAGGACTAATAACATAGTAGAAAAGAAAGGGGCCGTTTATTTGTTCTTTCATTCACTTTTTGTTCGAGAAAAATACAAAAAAAAATTAAATTTTTTCCCAACAAAATTAGACTAACCAAAATAAATCTTCCATCGAAAATTTTTTTTCGTTGAATTGGAACATTATCCATGTTAATTAAAAGAGTTTCGATTAAACAAAAATATGAGCGGATGATATTTTGGGCATATGTATTTATTTTTGCCGTTGGGGACCTTTCCGTCGACAGTCCGAATTCATTTATTGACTTTAATGCCCTCGTTTCTAAATGAGTTGTTTAAACTTATGATTAAAAGTGAATTCATACCCGTTGAGAGCTTGATAAATGATGAAACTCGCGATTATTGACGGGATGAAACTCCACCCTCATGTCCACTTTTAGGTCCGATCGGCCGCTCATAAAAAAAATTAAACATTTGAAGTTCTTTAATTTTATAAAGCGAGGTTCTTGATATTCGATGACTACCGGTGGTGGCAAGTGAGACCAGAAATCAATCATAAGTTGATTAAAATGTCTATCCAACTGCTAAGTAACACCTGTTCGTTTGACTTTCTGCCTGAGCATACGGCGCTAATGATTCACACAGCCTTTTGTAACTAACAATTTCCCTATTAATTACAATATTAAAAAAATTAGGCCCATTCGAAACTAATTCTAAAAATGACTCTGTCATTGATGACGGGCCTATTTTTGAAGTATCCAATGGCCAGTTTCCTGATTAAAAGATCGGGAAGATACTGTGATTTGGTGTTTTTCCCAACTTGAGGAAGAATTAAATTAATTAAAACTTGTAGTTTGCTGTTTCGGAAAGTGTAGGTAATAAAGGATTGTGAAGGAAGCGAGAGAGAAAGAGGAAAGTTTCTCTTGAAATTAGATGGAACGTATGAAGGAAATTGGGCAAATATGTAAAGAAGCTAACGCAAACACTAAACTTGGCCTTAATTAACTAGTGTTATAATGTTGTCTCAATTTATAAATAAAACCTTTTCTACAATTTCTTAACTCAGATTTAGTGTAAAATGCGGCGACAGTGAATGCTTACAGTGACAAAAAAAAACATTTCGCTACTTACTTGGTATTGATGAAAAGGGGTGGGATTGTTTTTAATAAGGGGCGAGTTGGAATAACAGAGAGGAGGCGAACACCTGTCCCGCCAGTGACCTCCCTTTGTCAGGAACACAATCGGAAAGGTGTGACAGAGGAAATTCTCACCAGGAAGGGCTCATTTTCTATTAATCGAGTCATCCTATTATTAAAGGCCGGAGGGGATAAAAAGCGAGAGTGCGTCCTTAATTACGATGAGTTCGGGAAACCGTACGGCACACGACTGCTATCTTGAAAAACGGGCGGACTCGCCCCTGAATAATTGAGAAATAAGTGACTCATTATAGATTTCCTCGTTTCCGGGATGAGTCCGTGGGAAAGGTTCTTTTTTAAGTATGTGGGAAGATGCTAACAAGTGGACGCGTGCCCTTTTTTTCGCCATTCGCCTCTTCCACGATAAGGGATAGGTTAACAGTTGGGCCGTCCCAGGGGACACGCAAACGACTCATTACTCACTCCACCTTTTGATCCGTATATTAATAACGTTCTTTACAAACGGAATAATAGATAAGCGCCGTTTAACCCACGACCGCAACAATGATCTCAAACTCGCCATAGATTAACGATCCCTCGGCCTTTTTCAAAAGCCTTTGAAAAAAATTCCCGTAAATTATTCAACCCGATCGATTCCCCTTCACAATTCTTCTTCCGAATTCATTTAGAACAACGTATCTTCAGCATTTTTCGGGATATTTCATCTGAAATGAAAGTGACAACTCGGAGAATTTCCAGGTGGTGGGCTACTTGACAGGTGGGCACGTGTCACTTGCGTAGTACCTGCATAAAATTTAAAATATGAAACTTACGTCAATAGAGTGAGGAAACGACTGAAATTCTGGCATGGGTTGCTATCGATAAGAACTTTTACTGCCAAGAAATCGCTTAGCAACAAAACAAAACCCCCAAAGACTCCATAAAAAGACGATTCGACTTTTCCAGGAAAATATTTTATTTTCTTTCTTACTTTCTCAGGAAGCAAAAAGGACCTTAGCAGTAATAATTTTTATAAACATTTGGGTAAGTTTAAAGTAAAAAAAAGAGTTTATAAGTCATAAAACTATTAGCATTTAAAAACAAAAAGGGCAGTTCCTGTCTGATAACCTAAAGGAAAGATTAAAGAATACCTGAGAGTTCGAGGTGCTGTGGACCACCCAAGGCGACCAGGTAGCCTAAAAGCAATGTTGATACGAATTAGCACATTTTGACGTCAACCCACTAAACAAGGGTCATATCAATATTTTTCTCTTTCAAAAATGTATTTCATTTCCAAAAAAAAATTCTGTTTGACAAAGGAAATTTATTTATGGTTTCCTTATAAAATTCAATTTAATGTCCCTGTTTTATACCATAAGATTAATAAGTTTTTTGATAAGTAAGTTTTATCAATAAGTGTAATAAGTCCTTATGATGGAGTATTATTAACTTCCCACTTTTTTTTTTTTTTTTTTTTTTTTTTTTTTTTTTTTTTTTTTTTTTTTTCCCGTTCCTAGAATAAGGTGGGAACTTATCTACTTATTCTTGATAAGCGATATCCAAGGGAAGGAAAAAAACCGTCTTAGTTTTATAACTTCCGATTGTAACCCTCGAAATTTGGTTTTATGCACGTATAGGTTAGAGACTCCGGCAGTGGCCACTTTGATGAGCTTGGGCATATCTTCACCAAATCTGACGCCTCTTTTGAGATCTGGAAAATTTCTTTCTTTATGGGTTTTAGGCGACATCAACAAAAATTCGTGCCCAGCAGACTCAATAAAATACGCACCTGTTTATTAGGTTGATAACATTTGGCCAGTTCCGTGCACCTCAAAAAAAATTGATTAAAGCCTTTAAAAAAAAATTAAAAGTCATGCAACTTCTAATTGTGATACATATGCCGTAAAACGACAAGTTGCTCTTTTGCCATCTGTCTCCCGTTTGGGATGTCGCGTGTTAAACGCCGTAAAAAAAGAGCTGAACCTAAACGATTTTAATCTGAATTTGATTGAAAGCTTTAAAAGCCGGTTCATTCGTTCAGAGTGAGGGTTAAACGACAGGGAACTCGAACTGTCACGATATTTGAAATGCAATTTTATTAGATTTTTAATTAATGAAAGCTCGTCATGAAACGTTTTTTGTTTTTAACTACATCAAAAGGAATTATCGTAATACCCCTTAATAGGTCCCCAGGGGTCAAAAATGAAAATTTCTATTTTTTCGTCGCCCAGCCGCCGCCGCTAGTTTCAGATTTCGTCCCTAAAAGCGAGTAATATTTTCTCGTCCTCAGTTTTTAAGCCCAAAAACTGAAATAACACCGATTTTAGCGGTTTTATTTCTGCAGAAGAAAATGTCAGAAGTGGGATTTTTTCCCCCAACTCTCAATGATGGCAAGAGCTCGCATAATATCAAATGAACTATTCGGTTTGATTTTATTTTGACACTTTTTAAGGCTAATTAATGGTTGCTTAGACTTTTAATTTATTAGGGTTACAGACTAATTATAAAACGATTCTTGTTATTGATATAATACGGTTAAATGATTACATTATCCTTATGAAAACATTTTGTATCCGAAAGATACATAGACTCAGCGTCCATCCTGTGTACACATTCTTGAATTAATAACGTGGAACAACATTGTAAATAGTTTCCTAAATCAACAGGAAAAGTGAAAAATCGACCTAATTTTAGGGTGAAACTTTTTCAAGGGCTTTCTCACTTTATGTATTAAAAACATGATAATTATGGACGCCGTAGGTCGGTGATTAAGGCCTCCGGCTAACTTTGAGTCCATAGTATAATTTTAATTTCAGATCTGTTTCCCTAGCTGTTTGATTTCGCCACTGAAAACTTTATTGAAAAGCGGGACAGTTCTCATGGACCCTTTTCATTATCGAATCAGTAAATTTAATAATCAAAGAAATTTTTAATGGATGCATAGGAGAATCATGCACAACTACAAAAACCGCTGTAGCTCTTTCAAATAGTCTGGAGCTGGCCCCGACGGGAACTTCCTTAAAGAGAAGTATCTATATAGGAGGAGGAAGTATATGGGAGGAGAAGTATAACGGAGTGGGAAGT
Organism: Orius insidiosus; assembly: GCA_014119065.1. Classification (NCBI taxonomy): domain Eukaryota; kingdom Metazoa; phylum Arthropoda; class Insecta; order Hemiptera; family Anthocoridae; genus Orius; species Orius insidiosus. The sequence goes on from JACGAQ010001538.1 coordinate 33,613, forward strand.
ATGTGGGAGGGGAAGTATAACGGAGGGGAAGTATAGTATAACGGAGTAAGTATGGGAGGGAAGTATAACGGAGGGGGAAGTATAACGAAGGGGAAGTATAACGAAGTATAAAGTATAACGGAGGGGAAAGTATAACAGAGGGGGGAGTATAATGGAGGGGGAAGTATAAGGGAACGAAAGTATAAAGGAAGGGAATGTAGTAGGGAGGGAAAGTATAAAGGAGAATTTTCCAAGTTAGTTTTTTCGAAAAATTTTTCGGGCTTTTTTTTTTTCGAAAAATTTTCTAAGTTCTTTTTTCGAAAAATTTTTTAAGTTCTTTTTTTTGAAAAATGTTCTAAGTTTTTTTGGCCGAAAAAAAATTTTTTTTTTTTTTTTCAAAAATTTTCAAAGTTTTTTTCGAAAAATTTCCGGGTTTCCGTTTTTTTTTTTTTTTTTTTCGAAAAATTTTTAAGTTCTTTTTTTCGAAAAATTTTCTAAGTTTTTTTGTAAAAAAAAAATTTTTTTTCGAAAAATTTTCCGGGTTTTTTCTTCTATTTCTTTTTTTTCTTTTTTCTTTTTATTTTTTTGAAAAATTTTTAAGTTCTTTTTTTCGAAAAATTTTCTAAGTGTCGAGGTAGAAATAATGGTCTCTTTGGCCTAGGGATGTGCCTCGTAAAGGGTAGAAGTACGAAATTTCTCGGTACTAATAAAAATAGTAATTAAAAAGTGGCAATTTTTTTGCACCAAAAATTCTTAAAAAATATAAGGAGTAATTGGTGAAAATTTGGTGAAAATCGGATTAACGGTTCGGCCGCAGCGAATTTTTTAAAATTTCAAACAGACATATCTCCGCCATTTTTTCGAAATTCAAAAATCCCCCTCGTTACATTCTTCTTCACCGGCTAAAGAAATTTGTGTAAAAATTTGGTGAAAATCGGATGAAAACTGTGGCCGTAAAGTGTTCGGAAAAAAATGCTACGGACGGCCGGCCGGCCGGCCGGCACCACAGACAAAGTTGAGATCGGTAAAGATCAATATTCGATTTGACCCTCCGGGGTCTGGAAGACCCTTCCCCAAAAACCCGACGTCGAGGGTATCGCAATAACTTCTTTAAGGAAGTTAAAATGGAGATAGCGATTTCGGACCAAAAGAAAAAGTCTTGAAAAATGCTCTACTTTAATTTCTGAAATAAAAAATTAGGCTTTTAATTTGAAAAAGGAAGTTTGCGACGACATCTCGTGATGCAGAACGTGAAGAAGCATGAATTGGTAAAAGTTAGAATCTTCGGACAAAAATAAGCGGAATTAAAAAAAATGAGTCTCCTAGGTCAATTTTAACGTATTTTAGCGCAAAAAACGCTAAAATTTGACAGATTTTAAAAGTTGTCCAAAATTGTCATATGAGTACTCAAATCTACTTGAAATTTTGCGTAGATTACGAATCTGAAATAAAAAATAGGGGTTCTCATTAGGGGTTAAGTTAGGTTGTGTTTGGGACACCCTGTATATCTAGGCTCATATTAAACTACACCATCAAATTCTTTGATTTAAATTAAGGGGGTTTACATTTAACTTTTTTCATAAAACCACTTTTAATACTCTCCCAGACGTATGCCATGTGTTTCCGGACACCCTGTATAATATGACTTTGGAAAGAGCTCGTTGAAACTCTCAAAATGGCTAGCGTTTTTTTTTCATAGAAGAAATGTTTCAGCCGTAATGTAAGTTTTCCATTTTCCAAAGGAAAACTGTTTCCCAAGACCACCGATATACTCCCAAAATAACGAGAACTAGCTTTTGTAAAAAAATTTCCGGCGATTTTTAGTGCTCAAATATCTAGGAACGCGGTAGCGTTCCGCCCCGCCAAGCAACACCCAGTCCGAAGACGTCAGAAAACGGTACCTACCAAAGTGTATGTTTACTGGACGTCACGATTTGCGTTTTTCAGGTATCTGGATCTCGGCTCCCTGTGGACCGATCGACTTGAAATTTGCTACAGATTTACTTTGATATGATATGAGTAAACGCTGAAAATTTCAAGTCGATCGGTCCACAGGGAGCCGAGATATAAAGTCTGAAACCCGGTTTTTCGCCTTTACCGTGTTCTTCTTCTTACAGCTAGACAAGGCTACAGCCTCTCCTAGCGCACCGATTGACTTGAAATTTTGCACAGAGCTGCCTTTCAATTTGAGCCAGTGCCTTTTGAAAGATTTACCCGAAATCTTAACTTAAAAAAAAGTTAGGAACAAAAACTGAAATTTTAGGGTAATTTTAGCCGCTTTAACGGGTACACAGCCTGGAGACAAGACCAATCGACTTGAAATTGTGCACAGAGCTTCCATCTGAGTTTAGCAATGAGGACGAGTATAGTAATGAGGACGGATTTCGGAAATGGGTCATCCAGACCCCTCAGTGTCAATTTGACCAGTGATCATTGTCTGTGGCGCCGGCTGTACACCGATTTACACCATAAGGTCGAATTTTGGAAATGGGTCTTCCAGACCCCTTGGGGTCAATTTGACCAGTGATCATTTTCGATCGTCAGTTAGTCTGAGGCGCCTTCTGTACATCCGATTTACACCAGAGGTCGGATTTCGGATATAATGGCGGATAATATACCATTTTTCCCGGGCAACTGAAACAACGCGCGGTTCTTTTAGGAGTTCTACGATTCATTTGAATTTAAACTACAAAAAGATATGATATCCCCACAAAAAACACCCCGTGTAAAAAACACCCGCCTCGCAAAAATCCTTTTACATCAGCCGGAAAAGTTGTGATATCAACTTCCCCGCCTCAAATGAGCGAGAAGAGTCGATACGCCCGAGTGGTAGGTACGATGATGTGAGAAGCATGATGCCCGTGCTCCCGTTTTCAATGCTCCCTTGGCGGCATCGCGAAATGTTTGTTTACAGGGACGTAGTTAAGACGTGCTGTGCGTTCTTCGGGAAAAATCGTTATGATTCAAACACTCAGACATACGTAGATGAAGGCGTAGTGCCATGTGTGAGTACGGGGGGGGGGGTATGTGTATGTATGTGTATGGGGTGTATACTAGTGATTAGTTAGGAACTCAGTGATAACACAGTAATCTTAAGCGTTCCAGGACGTTCCAGGGCTTGATAAATAACGGCAATCACTGATACAAAGCATTTCGCGATGCCGCCAAGGGGAGCATGAAAACGGGAGCACGGGCATCATGCTTCTCACATCATCGTACCTACCACTCGGGCGTATCGACTCTTCTCGCTCATTTGAGGGCGGGGAAGTTGATATCACAACTTTTCCGGCTGATGTAAAAGGATTTTTGCGAGGCGGGGTTTTTTACACGGGGTGTTTTTTGTGGGGATAGACAATTTTAGGCATCACACCCCTATCTCAGGCCTTAGTTAACACCCTACCAAACGGGATTTCGGCCGTTTTCCTCTTTAAATCGGGCGTTTTACATCTCTATAGCCGGTTTTGGGTCGTTTTCCTAACTATATTGTCGAAAAAACGGTTCCCGAACTTTTTAATATTTTCCAGGAAGTTCCAGGAAGATATGAGTTGTGCTAGGGAGAGGATCTTTTAAGTCTTTTGCCCAAGAAAAACCCTTTTACTTAAAAATTTTGGACGTCTGGTCATCGTAGTTTTAGTAATAATCGATCGAGTTTATTCTATCTAAATTATTAATAAATTAGATAAAGGATTTTGAAAGTTTTACTTCCGTTAAAACTTTACGAATGAAATTTTCCTTATCCGTTATCGGCAAGTGAGTTCAATGGAATATGAGATAAAGTGGGATAAGTGAGTTATATAATTACATAAGCTACGTCTACGATATTTCCATTTTTAAAAGTAATTAATTTATAACTGAATTTTTTTCTTCTTTTTTTAAGGCTCTACTTGTGGTCGATGAAAGAGGTTTTGGTACGAATTAAACAGAACGGAATTAATTTTTTTAGGTCTCGAGGGTGATTTTCGCACAAAAGCAAGGCCGCGATATGGAGGAAGGAAGAGGGTCGGGGAGACTGGTATAAAGTGGAAGACTCTCTAAGTAGGCAGGAAGATTGACGGGGCGGAAATAACTCGGCTTGCACTGGGCAAATATAAATATTGACAGCAGTGATTTGATGATCATTTTCTTGATGGCAGGCAAATTAAAAATCTGGGTCTTTCTCAAAAATTTCGTTATAAAAAAAATTATCATCGGCATCTTTTTTAAGTCCATTGGATGCTATCTCATATTTTGAGTTAAGAACGGTTTCTAAAAGGGACATTATGTCTTAAGTCGATTATGAGTTTCCTTTAACGACCGGTAGCATTCAACTTTTAACCACCCTATAAACTCGACCTCAAAAAAGGTGATTCTACATTTAAAAATAAATTAAAGATATCCTTAAGTCTTCCGTAATCAGCTGTGTGTTTTTTTTTTTTAATCAGGTGAATCATATTTTCATAAATAATTTTTCACGCAACAAACAACTTGAGATCAAAATATTCTTTCTGTCGTTTTTCCTTATTTCCATAGGCCACCGTGCTAAGTTCTTATTCGCCGTAAAAAAGGGACTATTTATTTTAACTTCCTTAAAGAAGTTATAGTGAAACCCTCGACGTCGGGTTTTTGGGAAGGGTCTTCCAGACCCCGGAGGGTCAATTCGAATATTGATATTTACCGATCTCAACTTTGTCTATGGCTCCGGCCGGCCGTCCGGCAGTAGTATTTTTTTCCGGAACACTTTACGGCCACAGTTTTCAACCGATTTTCACCAAATTTTCACCAAATACTCTTTAGTCGGTGAACAAGAAACTAAAGAGGGCGATTTTTGAATTTCGAAAAAATGGCGGAGATATGTCTGTTTGAAATTTTAAAAAATTCGCTGCGGCCGAATTTCACCAAACTTTCACCGATTACTCCTTACATTTTTAAAGAATTTTTGATGTAAAAAATTGCCACTTTTTAATTATTAATTTTTTTTAGTAGGGGAAATTTCTTTCTTCTACTTATTACGAGAGGCACATCCGTAGGCCAAAGAGCCTATTATTTTCTACCTGACATTTAAAAAATTTTCGAAAGAAAAGAACTCAGAAAATTTTTTGAAAAAAAAATGAAAATTAAAAAAAAACTCGGAAATTTTCTTGAAAAAACTTAGAAAATTTTTCGAAAAAACAAACTTGGAAAATTTTTCGAAAAAAAAAAAAAGAAAACTTGGAAAAATGTTCGAACAAAATAACTTCCCCTCCCTTATACTTCCCCTCCTAATACTCCCCCTTCCTTATACTTCCCCTCCCTAATACTTCCCCCTCCTTTATACTTTCCCTCCCTTCGTAATACTATCGTTCCCTTATACTTCCCCCTCCGTTATACTCCCCCTGACTTTTCTTCCCCTTCCTTATACTTCCCCTCCCATATACTTCCCCCTCCTTTATATTTCTCTCCCTACACTTCCCTCCTATGTTGTTACTTCTCTTTATTTATTTCTTGGTTAAAAAAAGGACTACTTTTTAGAGTAAAGCAATGGAATTCGATATTAATCGTCATTACTTTTTTCCTCAATATTTCTGATATGAGCTCCAAGTTATTTTAAGGTGCCGGACTGATGTCACATGGGTGCCCAACCCTTTTGTCGCCTTATCTAAAACCGATAAGAAGATAGAAAATATTTAAGTATCGGAAAAAGAAAGCCTTCGATATTCCCTGAGCTTAAAAATAAAAAGAATAAAATATATGACAATATTGTAGTCACTCGGTTGAGAAATGAATCATTGATTAGGCATAAAAGGAGTCTTGGCAAAGGGATGAAAGGGAGGAGTTATGATTTTGGCGGGAAGTGCCGGCGCATGGCCGCTTAACTTTGCACTCTAGGTGATTGCTTCAATATTGATTCAGGGCCTTCCTCTCCCTGTTTTGTGCTTCACTGTCCACCTGTTCCACAAATAAAGAGCTACGCTATAATATATTCCTGATGGGATGGTTACACAAAGATCAATAAAAGAATTTTTTTTGTTAATTCCTTTTTGTCCTTTATGAACAAACATTGATGTATAAAATCAACGTTCGGAATTTTACACAAGCGTTTGTTAATTATTTTAGGATATTAAATCGATCTCTTTTCTAAGAAAAAAAATATCTGGAAACCTCAGCCATTTTTACCACAAAAGGCATTACAACAAATTTTCTTTTAGAGAGTTAAAATTGACCATTAAAATTACGAAAGGATTTCTGCTCCTTTTTTTTAAACCTACTTCAGAAATTTATTTTTAAATTATTTGAAGGGTGTAGTATTTGTGAATTTCCCTGTCAATATAAAATGTTTATGATACCTAATTACGAGTGGGTGAATGGGATAAAACGACTCCCTCCGCCCGTGGCTAAATACGCAGGTCCAACTCATAAGCGAGGTTAATGAGTCTTTTATTCTCTAATGAAAAGGGATAATAAAAGATTTATCAGATTAAAATACCATGGAATGTGAGGGAAAAGATATTTTTTCAACAATTAGAAATTGAAGTGAAAAAAAATCAGAAAGACAACAAAATGTATTTGAACTTGTAATATTTTAGTTCTAAACGCGTGTTGGATAAAAATATTTGTTTTATCATCGGATAAATATTTTTCATTGTTCAACATCAACAATAATTACCCGCCCCCTGATAATAAAAACGGGAGCCTCTTTCTCTCGATAGTTGTTGCGTGTGACATTAAACCTGGGATTGATCACAATTAATTAGACACAGGTAGAATATACTAATTGAAATCCTCTCGATATTGCCCTTTAAACCAGTCGAGCTTAATTGTACACTTTAACCACTGAACTCAACTCTCTAAATAGAAATGAGAGAAAACGTTTATGTTTAGTATTCCTCAAATTGAACATAGTTTTTTTTTTTTTTTTTTTTTTCAGAGGAGACCTGTGCCCACAATGACAGAGGAGACGCCAAATCGTCAAAATCAGAGCCGAAAAATTCGATTTTTGGACGATTTTACGAGCGATTGGCTGAGAACTCATTTTAATCTAATTTTTTTTTCTCAAATTTTTTCGTCGATTCCAACAGTTTTTTTAAACATTAAGTCGCCTACAGGCTAACAACGGAGACAGCTGTATAAGTTAAAAACCAATTTATTAAAAATTGAGCATTCCGAGGACTTCGAATACTGCAAGAGTTTGTTTTCTTTCCATTACTAATTTAAGTTTACAATATTGATCCGTTTGTTCTTCATGTTTATTTATGAAGGGCTTCGGACAGGTATTTTTATTTCAGTATTATCTATTTATTGTTTTGAACAGCTAATTTTTTTTCGATGAAGTTATTATTAGATACACAAAAAAGGAGGCGGTTGTGCGTCGCCGCCATTTCGTCCTTATAATCTATTATTTTAAGGATGGTGTTGAGGGTTAGAGGTAATTAGATTAAACTTGTTGGGGTTGGAATTCGTAGCACTTTTAGAATGTCCGGTTTTAATTTTGAAAATTGATTTCTTCCAATTTTGGTAAAGTAAATTTCGCAGTTTGGCCGTATAAGTTTTTCTGCAGGAAATTAAAAAAATAGATGAAAAGTGGTTGAACGTGAAAAGAAAATAAGAATGAAAATTCAGACGGGCGTACGTTTGCCTTTGAGAGGGGTGAGAGAAGAAGTGAGAAAGCAAATTCTAGAACATATTATCACTATCAAAGAATTAACCAATAATAGAGGAAGAAATGACTGTGATAACGGGTATCTCACGACGTTTCGGCTTAAAAAGCCTCGTCAGGTGAGCTATTCCCTCTCTCACAATCATTTCTATCTTTTCTATCTTTTTAAGCCGAAAAGCGTCTTGAGATACCCGTTATCACAGTCATTTCTTCCTCTATTATTGGTTAATTCTTTGATAGCAAATTCAATAAACTTGCGGAATACGGACGCAATAAAAATTAAAAGTAAATTATTATCACTCCCTTTCTCTCCCTCAAATGACAAAAGAAATTTAAAATTTTTGAAATCCAAAATTGGGTCATTTTTGAAAGCGCAAGAAGGCCTGCCCACATTAATCTTTGATATTTTTAATTACCTCTAATCCTCAACCTTTGCTTTAAGGGAAGCTGGAAAAACACCTGTGGTTATATATTTTATTTTCGTTCAGAAAGTGGAAGAACGGAATAAATAAAAGGAATACAAAGATCCCAAGGTGCATCAATATTGATTCAAATGTCGATTTATTGTGTCAATTTAGGAAAGATCTGGCAGGAGGGGGGGGGGGGGGGGCGAGTTCCCTCTTCGGCTTTTAATATTTCAACTTGAAGACTAGTGCAAACAATGAGACGGGGCTCCGGGATATTAGAATATTACCTCCTCTCCCTTTCCTTGCCCCTATCTAATCTACCATTGATATGATTTAGGGTCTCCTAGAGATAACTAAGCAAACAGCGAACCGACCAAGAACCATCTTTTACAGCTTTCCTTTAAAAAAAAAATTCTTACTTTATTTTAACACATGAAGAGTAAAAATTTATTTTCAGAAATTTTTTAGGCCGAAAATTCAAATTTTTTAAAATTAAAAAAGAAATTTTTTAATTATGTTTCCACTTATTCGCTTAAGAGTGAAAAGTTTCCCAAGTGCTAAACTTTGTTAATAAGATGGCTGAACGATAAATCAATAAAGGTTAACGTTTTAGAGAAGTTTTAGTGAAGAAAACGATATTGATTTGAGACTCCTTTTATATAAACTCTTGGCAGAAATAGTAGAAACGTACGAGGATGGTCGAAAGGGTAAAAAAAAAAGAAGAAAAAGAGGGGTGTGGGCGGCGATCAAATGCGGCTGAACTTCGGAGCTTAAAAAATTAATCAAATTTGCCCACGTGGCCTAAGAAATAGGAACGAAATTGATCCAATGATCGCCCCCTGATTTATTTCAAAAGTAAACATTTACACGTGCCAAGTTTTCGGTGAAATTAACCCTTTTTCAATGGCCTATTCTAACAAAATTACAGAATAACAAAATAATTTTAAAGAAAAAAGGTTTTCTCTTCTTCAACAGGAAAATTTTTATCCTTTTTGTAATCTTTAAATACAGCCCAGGCTTCTGAATCAATGGTTAGATTAGTCACCTTTTGAAATAGTGATTTCAATATTCGGGTTTTCATTTCAACAATTTAGTTAAGAGCACAAAAAAGCCGTCGGCTGTACTTGATCAAAGTTTGATTTTATTTTAAGGCTTCTGATCCGTAAAGGGTCGAGTAAATTTCGCCCGTTCGAATTGCCCACATCAAAGTTGCTAATTGGACGGACGTCGACGGCGTTTTAGATCAAGTGGATGTTGATTAGCGTGGCATATTGTAGTGCGGGAACAGCTGTAGACCGGCCGCTGTCAATCATTCCTACCCTCCCCGGAATATTTATCACAAAAGAGGGGGGGGAAGGGGATGCATTACAGATGTGCTCGGATTAATTGATAGACCCAATTCCCTCCCCGAGGACAGACGGCAAATGTTTGACAATTCGTCACAACGGGGAGTTCCTACCGCAAACAAGGGTTCCGAACATCTTAACTATTCTTACAACCACATCAACCCTCCTTTCTATTATTTAGACCGTGAAAAAAACAATCAATATTATAATTTATAACCAGTTTGATAATACCTACATGTACAGGTAATTCGACCGAATTTCCCAAATTTTTCTGCGAGATATTCGTTTGCTTCGCCTCTGCGGGGAACTGGTTGAAATATTTATTGTCTGTTTCTCTTCAGTCCAAAGAGAAACGAGTTTTGGATTGCTTCAGACTTTTCTGGATTGCTTTACACAGTGCTGGATTGCATTTTAAAATTTATAAAACCCTATTTATTTTCTATAGATATCTAGGTGGGTTGCTTCAGAAACTTCTGGAATGCTTCGACAATATTTAGATTGCATTAGGTAGTTCTGGATTGCAGTAGACAGTATTGGATTACTTCAGACTCTTCTGCACTGCTTCAGACACTTCTAGATAGCTTTAGAAGCTTCTGGAGTGCTTCAAAAACTTCTGGAGTGCTTTTGGCAGTTCTGGATTGCTTCATACAGTTCTGGATTGCTTCATACAGTTCTGGATTGCTTCATACAGTTCTGGATTGCTTTACAGATCTGGATTGCTTTAGAAATTCTGGGTTGCATCAGATAATTCTAGATTGCTTCAGAGAGTTTTGGATTGCTTCAGACTTTTCTGGATTGCTTCAGACAGTGCTGTATTGCTTTAGACAGCTCTGAATTGCTTCTAACACTAACAGTACATTTTTTCTCGATAATCCAGCAACTCAGACCTACAAGCCTGATTTTTTGGGCCCCTTGAAAGTTGTAAAATCCCTTCTTATAGCCTACAGGGACTTAACTAAAAATTAAATTTTCCAAACGCAAGAGTATTGTTAAAATACAGTTGATCCGGTTCATCATTGTTAAGTTAGTTAGGATTTCATGGAGTGAAGCGGATAAGCTAACAACTGGGGCAGTTCATGGTGAGTTGCGTGGTTACCGGTAATGCTCTACGCTTAGAGCATAGTTAAGTATCCCCACGCGATCGTTATGGATTCGCTTTGTTAAGGGAAACGGCTCTGTTGAAACCTGGTTAGTATTCCATAATTACAACTGACCATTCCCCTTTTAAACGTTGACAATTATAAAGATTTTTTCGGGAGATTATGAGGGGAAAACGCGAGATTTATTTGAAAAAATGTCTAAAGTTGAAGGGAATTCAGTTCGTAACAGATTGATGTTTGCGGCGTTCCACCTGTTCGCATTATAATTGGATCGAGCTCGTCGAGGGAGTTGTCAGAGGATTATCTCACCCCCCCCCCTTTTCTCCCGAAGCCTCCACGAACCTGAACACCAACGACCATTGATTTGTGACGGAGAATAATAGGTTGAATTCAGTCACAAATCCCGTTACAAAACAGTGCAAACGTTTAGGGAGAAGCTAAGCCGATCACCCATTCAGCCGTGATTCATTAAAGCCGGGGAGCTTAAGGCACATTAGCACCTCTGGGGACATTTAAAGACCGCATTTCACAGAGGATCCATACGGGATCGAAAACATTTTCGACCCCCCTCATAACACCCACCCATCGACACAGAATACAATCCCATCCATTCACTATAATTGTCGTCGAAAAGAAATATCAACGATTATTTTCAATCCTAATCTCGTTCTTTCCCCTTCGGTTCCGAACATATTTTATTGCTTAATAAACCATCGTTTTCGGATAGCACCTTCTGTCACTGATGTTTATCTCTGGATTATGCCATAAAAAAAACTCCGCAGTGCCGATTAAAAATGGAAAAAGAGGAAGGGGAGAATTTTATACTTTTATGCTCCGAACAATTTACTATTAAAACACCTTTCAGCTCCTTTGAAAATTGGTTTCATTTACGTTCTCATCCTCGAACGAAGATATTAGCTTAAAAAAATTTTCTTCAATGTTGACCCGGAGGAGCTACACGTCCGGCGAGCACCACACGACATTTCACCCTACAGAATGCCAATATCCAAAAAAACGTCTGTCAACGGTATAACAATAACCACTCTCTGAGAAATGTTAATATCTTCACTTATGAGGAAGTTTGGCGAAATTCAACCATTTTAAAGTTTTAAAAAAACTAATTTTATGCTTGCGAAAGTGAAATTGTCAAAACATAGAATCTCACAAGGAATTCCGGGAATGAAGTAAACTTTGAAAAGAAAAATAAATAAAACAAAAAATTATTATAAAATCAAAGAAGCCAGACAATGCCACTAATAAAAAAAAAAGATAATTTTTTTTCGTTTTATAAGTGCGTCAAACTCATTGATGGTTAATGGAACAGATTTTTTTAAAAATTGATAAATAAATTGAAATTTTATGTTTAAAATTTATACTTCTGCTCTAAAGGGCAGAAGAAGCAAAATCAATAATTACCCACGACAAAGAAACTGTTAACTTAAAAAAAAATGTGAATCACTTCTTAAATATTGCTTTATTTTATATCTGATTGTTTAATAAATACAAACCTTATTTCAGATAATAATTCCGTTATTTGGTTACTACTACACTATTTACCGCTACTATTCTAGCTGTGTGTACCAACCCAATTTAACATTATTAGGTACATATTTAATCAATTAATTTCCTGTTTTCAGAGAGATTTTTTTTTTAAAGTCAGAAACCAATATTCCTGTTAAATGATTTTTTAGTGAATAGAGTTTTTAAAAAAATGATATTCTAGGTATCGTGTGTGTGAGTGGGTTGGGATGAGAGGTTATCTTATCTACCTGATAGCACTTTTCACATGTTGTCGCTTGTCGCTTTTAAGACAAAGGCCCTGACACCAACTTTATTGCATCACCGTCATAAAATTATATTTTATAACGTGCTTTTTTTCATTCTATCTCCCTCTTTTTTTTCGTCGAGGAAGAGGCCATGATTATAAATCATTTATCACACTTAATACCCTTTTGTTTTGTTCCTTTTTGGAATTTTTTGACGAGACTTGTCATCAAATAGAATTAATTTTGTGTGAACAAAAATATTTGAAGATATAAACCTCGGGTGCCCTTGCCGAGATTTTTATTAGCTCTGCAGTTATTTGACCTGGGATAAATTTCGTATTTATGAATAGGAAAATTTCAGAATTTTATTTTTTATTCATATTTTTTTGAAAGAATATTTGAATTTTAAAAGCGAAAATACGTCTTAAAGTTTTGAATGAAGTCTGGCCACCATAAAACGTTTTATTAGCGTAGCTATAGGAACAACATCTCCATTAGCCACTGCTTTTTATTTTTATGGCCACATTCACGTCCAAATAAACGGACACCGCTAGCACGTGAGTGCAATCACTTAAACGTATTTACGGCTTCCTCCGTATTTGCTTAACCTCCGCTTAGTATCAAATTGTAAATACGGAAATAAAATATGCATTTTTATAATAAAAGAAAAAAAATCGGTAAAAAAAAACTCCCCTTGAAAAAAAATTAATAAATCAACTATAAAAGAGAAAAAAAAAATTGTTTGACAAAATTGTGAATTGGGTTCGATAAAAATATGGCGGAACGAAAACGTTGTCATTATAAACGGCTTTGGCTGATCAGTTTCGGAGCAAATGAACCATGGAATAAAAACAGGGCACATGAAACAAAATCACCCCTTTTGGTTTTTATTGACATGTGTTAAAACGGCCGTAGACTTTAGAGTCTTTTTTTTTTAATCGCCCGTAGCGTCGGCCCTTTTGCTCCACCAAAGCGTTACAAATCTTGTAAAAATAAAATTTAAAAAAGAAAACAATCAATTTAAATTTCTAAATATTTCCTTTCCGGTTTTATGGATTTTAGCGTTTATGGAATGTTCAACTCGATACCTAAAAGGTGACCGGAATTTTAATTCAATCGTTTAAATAATTCATTTTAAATTAAGAACGGTTTCTAAATGGAAATTTGATGGAGAATAAATCGATCTTGTAGAAAGTTTTTTCCTCCGCCAAAATTGTGAAACACTATTTTGCATATTCCAAAATTAATTTTGGGTAGCAACTTTTCACCGATTGAACTTTAGCCTAACGATGAAATTTTAGGGAATGGAATTCTTACTAAAACGTTATCAATGATCGAAATGTTCGATATTGATATTTTTATCACTGGGAAAAACAAACAATTTTTCGACTTTTGTATAATAGGCAGAAATCATAGTTTTAAAATTTTAAATTATATTTTTTGGACTAAAAAAATTGTTGAGAGTTTTTAAGGAAAGACGTTTTTGTGACAAGCGAGGACACAAGTGTTTTCAGGGAATAATCGTGTTGAGGTCACCTTTTATTTGCTGTAACTTGGAACCAAGGGCACAAGTGTTCGGTTTTACCAGCTTTCTACGTCTGATGACTTTTTATTTTCCTCTTGGAAAACCATTAGACGCTATTTGGTTTTTTAAAAAATTAAAAGTTTCCATCTTGAAGGTTCAGAAAATAAAAATGAACTTTCTTGTACTTTTCTTAGGGGGCACCTTTTGTTTTTAGTTTTTATTGAAAAACGGCGCAGGTCAGGGTAGTGTCATATTTGTTTTATATGGGTTTTAAGAAGTGTGACTTTGAGTCTAATAGTCATCGTCGGTACCTTTGTAAATATGAAGTGAGGCAATAAAATGCATTCCCCTAGAGGACCACCCATGGCTAAATAATAAACGCTTCTAAACGTACTAATGTCCAGAGCTTTGAAGGAAAACGTGGATGAACTTTTTTATTCCTGCAAGGAGTTCAAGACGTAGTTCAAAAGAGAGAGCGACAGAAAAAAAGAGAGAGAGAATGGGGAAAAAAGGGAAAAAACGAGGGTTTGGCGGTCGCCTTTAATGGAAATGGTTGAGCCTAAATAAATAAGGACACGCGGGGCCTTGTGTTTGCTCATCGTTCTCTGAGTCAACCGGCATTCCACATACCTCATCATTAGACAAGAGAAGAAACTAATTTCTATATTAAGCCCCACTTCCCCTCCCTTTCTTTGATATGCAGAGCGGAGGAAGCGAGATAGCCGACTGGGGAGAGCGAGAAGGAAGGATTAGATGGCTAAGTTAGAACGAGGGTGGATTGGGCCGGCTCCTGTAAATATTGGTCAACTCCAAGCTATGTCAATATTTGTGTGGGCTCCATTAGGGCCGACAAAGCTCTACAATTACACAGAAATATTCATTGTTAAACGGAAAGTAAGAAAAAAAAAAAGAAGAAGAAGAAGGGAAAAAAGAGAAGAGAGGAGAGAGAAAACTTATAAACACACTTTATTATTAATAAATTATTTTTCGCAAATTTCTTTCCTTTTAATATTCCACTTTTAAAATAAAACCGGCTTTTGAAAAGAAAGTTCGAAGAAAAAAGGAGAAGTTCATTTTCTTGTGATTTTCTCGAGAAGAGGGAAATGATAAAAACACAGAGTATCATTGTTTGCGGTAGAGAAAGAGGGTGGCGTGGGAAACACAATAAGTCTTTAGTATAAATATAAAGGGCATTAAATAGAGGAGGTGGACGGGAGAAAGAGAGAGTGGTCGTCGTGCAGTAGGTCCGAGAGGGGTACTGCAGATGTTGGGCCGATTGTTCCCGGCCCTATCTTTAACCCCTATTTCTAATTGATATTTCATTGAATCGCTACATGCCTCAATAATCACCCCTCGCCTTCATGGTATCAATTAAATTAACGCCTGATTTTAGCTGTCAACCCCCGACTTCATTAATGTTTCCTGATTTTTTATCCGTGGGTGGCCGGCGGTTTTTACGAAATGAGATAAAGTGGATTTTTTTTTTCCATTTCATTTAGTAATTATTCCTCATTGACTTCTACGACCAACGAGATTTTTTTTAAATGGTCTCAGTGACCCGTGCGGTCAAAAAGACCCAAGAGCAAAACGGGATCCCCCCCCCCAGGGGCTCTTTCCATAAATCGAAAGAGAAAAAAAACAGGTTTTGGGGCTTTTCCCATCCTCATTAACCGAAAAAAATTCTTTTCACCGGATTTCGAGAGTTCTTGATTTTTGGCAGAAAACACCAACACTTAATTTTCTGAATCAAACCCCCAATTTATACAGGGTGTTCTAACTGAGTGGACTAGCAACTTTACGGCAAAGCATTTAGACGATTTTAGATCAAAAAACCCTAAACTTGGCATTTTCATGTACTCCAAGAGGTCATATGAATAGTCAAATCAATTGAAATTTTGCGTAGATTACGAATCTGAAATAAAAAATAGGGGTTATCATTAATAGTGAAGAAGTTGGTGTCGCTCTGTGATACCCCGTACACCAAAATCAAAATTCGTTAATTTCAATCATCTTCGTCAAAAAAACAAGGGGGGGGGGGGGCTTACATTTACTTTTTTTTGTAGGACTAAATGCTTTGCCGTAAAATTTGCTGGTCCGCTCTAGTTGGAACACCCTGTAGAATTTCCGGCTGTAAAATTATGAAAACCCGTTTTTAACCGGATTTTCGGGAGTTTTTCTCAATTTCCCCCCCCCCCCCCAAATTTATCAGAAACTTCAGGTTTTGGCCTATGCCAACCTCTTCCTATCGAAAAAATTCTTTTTTACCGGACTTTCAGGGAGATTTCTCAGTTCGCTCTACGAGAGACCCCCTTTTTCAAAATTTACCAGTGGTCTGCAAGTTCCGTCAGACACTTGCATTTTGCCTGATCGAGGCCAACCAAATAGTGCCAAACTCGAACTGTGCAGAGTTTTTAACAAAAAATTCTCAGAACGGGATAAATTAAATTTTTACTTTTCAGAAAAGTTTTGACAAGCTTATCATTCTATAAACTTAAAAAAAAATGTTTATACTCTCCATTGAAATATTAATATTAATGTAGGTACTTTGTTTTTAAAAATGGTTTTGTTTGTCAACCTTAAAGGGAGAAAAAGGGGGTAAAAAAAATGAAAAAGTGACTCTTTAGCAAACTAATGTCAATGTGGTTTATGGGTCGTGTCGGGTAGGCGGGCATTTGGGGTGACCAGTTATTTTGGTAAACACACAGACCCTCTCTCGCCCTCACTCGCACACACGGAGTTCACGCTCAGGTAAAGTCAAGTCAGCACTTCTTTTGTCGGCATCCGCTGGGAAAATCAATAAACGGGTGGACCTCTAGGCACCGAAAGCAGGTGTTTCCGAGTCGATCGGATCCAAGGAAGCTGGAAATCGAAATCTATTCTTCAAACTAATCCGAAATACTATGATTTATTTTCATTTTTCAACCGCTAAAATTTTAATTAGTAAGATTCCCCCTGTCTGTCTAAAAAAAGTCTTGCTTCATTTTTTTTTTCCTCCATACCTTTGAACCAACGAAAAGTTGAAAACATAAAATGGAGAACAATTTGTCGCCGTTGAAACAATAAAGGAAAAAACGTTGGAAATATTTTCCCCACCTTTTGTTTTACTAATGACGAAAGTCTGGGTAAAACCAATTGAATAAACAAGTTGACATAAGGACACATAATAAGATGTCTGAAATGATTTGCGTAATTTTATCATTTTTCAAAAACAAAAAAATTTTTCGACGACACTTTTGAGCAGGTCGTCTAAATTTTGAGCGGGATCGATTTGCACTTTGAAAACATAAATCAAGGCGCCTCGTGCTTTGTTCGTTTCAGTCAAGATTAAAGGCCTCGACATCTGTAAGTTTCTAACGACGACTAATAAAGTTAAAATGGAAAATGTTGTTTGGCCAGGTCAGATGTGAAGAGGTCGTTACGACTAAATGGTCGCCCATAAACTCTTAATCACTCCGGACCGGCTCACACCCATATTAGCTTTGTCTCCCATCAAACAACGGATCACGAAGAAATAAAATTGAGCGATTTAATTCCATTTTGGAAGTTCGAAAGCGAAACTCCTCCATTCTAAAAAAGAGAAAACAAGGATTTTTTGTGAAAGGAAGCTCCGCCCAGATTTTTTTTCCACTTTTTTTTTTGTTCTCCAGTACCGACTTATCTCCACGCCTCTTCTGAAGAAAGGAGTGGCCACATTGACACTCGCCTTTCCAGAAATTAATGGATTTCTAAGAATATTTAAAATTACAGAGAAGTAAAAAAAATTCTTCATAATTAACACACAAAAAAATTGGAACGTCCGTCAAATTAAGATAGATAGCCGAGATTTTGGTATTTTAAGAAAAATTTTTTTAATCAAATAAAATTCTAATGGCCATTTTTCGGTCTATAGACGACCAGATATAGAAGGAAAATGTTAGCATTGAGTAAACGTTTAGTTCATGAAATATGTGTACTTTTTTTAGTGTACTATCGTTAAACAAATTTAAATATTTACATCTTTTCTTCATGATACTAATAAGTAGCTCTGTTTAGAACAAAGTACCGAACATAAAAAAGACTTTTAATCGACATTTGTGATTCATCAAAGGTACGGAATTTCCCTAAAACCTGGATTTTTTGAAAGAGGCTTGGGTGTGTTTTTTTAAGCCTTTTTCTCATTTTAAATCAGGGCAGTAAATTACTCAAATTAATCTCTCATTAAAATAATATGCCGTTGGCGAGGTAGTGACCTAGAAATAGGATGAATGTAGTTTGTTTTAAGGAATTATTATTGCAGTTCGCAGTGGGTCTTCCCCATTTTTAATTTTCTAAAAGCAAATATACGAAGGTTACGAATTAAAGGTCTAATTTAAGATTCTCGCTGTCTTCCACTGCCTCCTTGAAATTAATTCTCTAATATAAGAGAAACAAGGAGAATGTAATTAACATTCGAGTTCGCCCTCCCCTGCAATCTAGAAATTCCTTTTGTTTGCCAACTTAAGAAGAAAAAAAATTAATAAGAACCTTCTTATTGGAAGGGGCGCCATCAAAATGAAGGTTTTCATAACTTTTCGTAATTAGAAGAAATGAATCATGGCTGATTCGGGAAAATTGAAGGGGAAGATGGTATGTGCGTCTCCGAAGCAAATCCCTGCGATAAAGCGTTTAAACAAGCTAAGACATGATAACATTGAAAATGGCCTGAAAACGTGGTGTATAAATTACCCACCGGGAATGTTCGTTATGTAATCAACGGTATAAAAGATTTAAAAGTGTGTGCGATAGCAAAGCCACGTGTGATTTATGACGCAACATATTTTACGTCGGCGACTGTAAATTGC
Organism: Orius insidiosus; assembly: GCA_014119065.1. Classification (NCBI taxonomy): domain Eukaryota; kingdom Metazoa; phylum Arthropoda; class Insecta; order Hemiptera; family Anthocoridae; genus Orius; species Orius insidiosus. The sequence continues at coordinate 52,168 of JACGAQ010001538.1, forward strand.
GCCTGGAAAAAAATTCTCGTTCATTATAAAATCGAATAACTTAAAATTTTAAAGAAAAAAAAATTTTTTTAGTGTCTTCCAAGGGTAGACTTATCTTCGAGAGCGGTGTACAATAAATAAGGATTTTTTCTTTTTATCATTAACACTGAGTTCTTGAGCAAGCAGATAACAAAACTCCAAGTCCAAACAAAAAGCGAGTAAAGAAATTTTTTTTAAAAAGAATGTGTTTGGAGGAGAAGAACGCTAACGGAAAAAAACAATTAGCGCCTCCCGACTTGTCAAATAACGTGTCCTACATCCATCCTACGAACTTGAAAGTTTCAGTATTTGCTAACTTGTAGAAAATTCAGAAACGAAAATAGTTTGGTTGAATTCATCAAACACAGTTTCTTTTCGATACTTTTTTGTCAGACGACCGTTTCTCTAGTCTAAATCAATATCCTCTGCGGCGATTCTTGACGCCGGGATCCAAACGTTCCGGCCTTCACTACAACTATCTCGGGGAATCCATCACGGGGATCTTGTAGATCAGCAATCCCTAGGTCAGTCTTGAAAAGTTGGCCTAGGCTTCCGGAAAAGAAATCCTTCAACTCAGCCAGAGCTGAACCGTGGTCTTTGAAGACACTAATCACTGACCTCCGAAGGACTTCATAGTAGAATATTTTTTTCCCGACTAGTATAAGGGGGAAGATCGAGTCTAGTTTGAGTGAAAGGGCTAATTAACAATTTGGTAAATGCTTAAGAAGTATTTAGTTAGACAAAATTTTAAGCAAATTTGTAATTTAACTCAGTGGAAATAAGGGTGGAAATATAAGTTGTTTTAGCTTTTGGTTAGCAACGTTGACATCGAGGTTTAAAGTAAAACAAGATGAAAATGAATGTCCTATAGACATTGGCGCAGTTCGCGGGTATTTGAAACCTTCTCGGTACACAAAGCCCTTAACTAGCTTTAGATAGGTAAATGATATAAACAAATTTCCCGGAGTTGAAATAAATGTCAATATTTTGTCAGGATTCGCCGTTTGGTCGTTAGGGAACGGTGTTTTACGGGACGGAGGGTTGGGTGGCGGGTCGGAGTGGCCGGGGGTTGGATGAGGATGAAGACGAGGAACAAGGGTGGAAGAGAGTAATAACAGATGATTGAGACGGTTCTGTTGCTCACCACAAATATTTGTTAACGTTTTGTCAACTGGAAAAGGAGGAGGACGAGGTTGTATAACAAGCCCAGCGACTTCTCCTTCACTTATTGATGACGACATTATTTACCTGTCTTCCACTTCATCTTAATTAATTACAGCATACAACCCTTTCTCACCCAAACCAAATCCTAAAAAAAGATCCTCAAATAATTATTATTACTTATCAACGATACTCATTCAAAATATCAAATTAAAGTTTCCACATATTAAAGATGCCTAAAAATGAAACCAGAAAAATTAAGTTTTTTTTCCCTAAACAACGGTTTTATTAAATAAGTATTGAAATCATTTATGGTGGAAGGCAAGGAATGAAGAAGGGATCCAATAAAAATAATTCAGTCATTAACAGGTTTAAAGGTGGAATTGATGTCAACCTGGCAAACGAAATAATTCGTAAAACGGTTCCCCTTTTCGATGAGAAGAGGGCGTACTAATCTTTCAACAAGGAAACAATGACTCTTTAATCTTGAAATTGAATTTTTAATTCTTTTCAAGTTTGTCGAAGCGAGTAAATGAGCGGCAAGGCCCACAGCAAATGGAAATCTACACAATTACAATAAACTCAATAAAACCAGATTCTAATTGTGAGGGAAGCTCATCGCTTTTTTTTCCTTTCCTTTTTTTCCCTCCGCCGTTTTAAACCATTTCAGAGGTCCCATTAACCTCCCCGCTCAAGTGTTTTAAGTTTAAATTCAACTTTACCACCCAAGGGCGCGAATGTTACAGCACCTCGAATTTTAACCTGATGGAAGGTAATAGTACACAGCTTGTGTACACTATCTTGGAGAGTTGACAGATGCGAACTATTTTTAACTAATTAGCGGCAACAATCAACACTTAAGGGAAAAAATGTATTGAGAGCTGAAACAAACTGATAGACTCACCGCGAAGCTGGAACTCGAGTGTGTATGAAACTTGTGAGGATAGAAAATTTAAAAGCTGTCAAAGCGAAGGGTTTAACGATGTTTGGTATAAATATATTGGGTACTACGCTATTGTTAGGTCAATCAACAACAACAAATTATATAAATTTACTTTGACTCTTCTTAAACAATATTTACTAATCAATGCCGAGCTCTTGTTATAAGCAAATGTTGTTTTGGGTCTTTTATCGGGTTAGTACACAAGAAGCTAAACAGTCTCTGTACACAGTTTACTGAACCTATTTGTTCAGCCATAACACTTTCTCTTAGAACTGTCTTCTTCATTTTATAAGTATTCCCACATCCAAGCACCTTCGGCCGTCGCATCGTCGATTGCCAAAGTGGTACATCGAACGGAAATTCAAAACTCCTCCTTCCCTAGTTTTGTGTGGAGAGCCCTGTGGAGGAAATTTTGTTGAATACGCATTGGGCACCGTTGGTTTTTGCAAACTTCAAAAAAAGAGGATCTTTTGGTGGAGATCGGACTTCTGCAGCCTGAGTTCGAAAAAAAGATCCGCTACCGAACGAAGACAAAGACAACTAGTTTTGAGCATACAGAGTCTCTAAAAACTCAGGCTCAAATTTCCAAGGCCAGCTCCAGATCAGCAATCTTCTGTCGTTAAAAAACGGTTTTACCACAAAAAACATAACTTTTAATCGAGTTGATCATTTATCAGGAACCCAAGGAAAGATCGAATCGTTCAGTGGTCCGTAAAAGTTAATTATTTCGCTTCATCCCACTGATGAAAAGATGAATTTAAAGTATGGTTTGAAAAGCAGAGCGGAGTTAAGAGTGAGTGCCTACTTAAGATTAATGGGGATATGGCCATAAGTGTCAGTAAACAGACGAAAAGTGATGTTTGCATTACAGAGAAATGATTCACAAGGTAAATCATTGTGTATAATGTTAAAGAGTAAAGACGTTCCTATGTTTAGACACTTTATCTCTTTGTTTATATCTACCTTTTTAGTCTTTTATTACTTCTTTCCCTCCCTCAAATTTTAACTACCCTTTTCATCATTTACGCTTGTCCAATAAACCACAAAATATTTTACAATCCTCAAAATAATTCGCGATTAATCATTTTAAATATCAAAAAAGAAAATTTCACCGTAAAAAAACTTATCGTCTTAATATCGGTAAAAGCGTTTAGTTATCCAAAAATAAATTAAACTGAAAGTTAAAATTCGAGTGACTCATTTATTAATGACAATGATAAGATAAGGTAATTTATATTTTTAAAGGGGTCGATAAGAAACAGAAGTCTTGGAAAATATGGAAACAAAATTTTGATGGTGCCAAAAAAAAAAACCTTTTTGGTAAAAAAACGAGAAAATGTTTTTGTTCGTTACGGTTTTAAATAAATTTCTGCGGAAACTAAAATGACTTTCAGAGGCACCTGGAAATAGTAAATAGCGCCCCTGGGCTTTAAATGGGGGAGCGTTATGGCCAACAAACTTTTTTAACTCCCAAATATTTTTTTAAGTATCTTTTAAGTAGTATTTCTATTTTCCTCCATTTTCAATAGCTTCTTCAATCGTGAATTAATAAATTCAGTCGGGAAAGTGAGTGGGGGAAAGTTGGAGGTATGTGGGTGGATATGAGCGGCTGAGGGATTCAGCTCATTCGTCAAAACGCTGTTCATATCGACTTATCATCCCTTCCAAATCCCATCAATTTTTCAACTTATGCACCCGTTTCGTTCTCATTCAAACAGGGCGCGAAAACAATTGGGCTGACACCAGAATACATCGAGTTTTCAACTCCCCCATCACATAAAATCACACCGACACTCATGAAAAATTAAGGTGAATAAAAAAATGATGTACTGATAATAAAAAAAAAAAGAAAAAGCTTCGGATTATTTTATCATGTTTTCACTTGATAATTTCCGTCAACAAAATAAAATTAAGGGATCTCAATGACCCTTCGGCTATTTAAATTAGCACTATGTCTTTCGCAGATTTAACTTAACCCTGTAATCTCGAAAAAAGTTTCAATTCAGTATTTTGAGGCCATCTATTCGAAATGAAAAGACCCATTCAGTTGGGCTGGCCAACAGTATGGTTTTTACCGGGCTTACTTGAGGGCCCATCGATTTTTTTCCAAGTCGGTAAAGTTGTTGTTGTGGTGAGGCAGATGACAAGTTTGATTGATCAGCCCTGATGATGTATACTCATTAGTTTCTAGGTGATTTCCGCAGCTTGATTGTGCTCTTTCCTCAAGCAAACAATAATATTGACTCGCTTTCGAACGTAGGTACCCAGTGCTACACCTTGACACTTACCTTAATAATTTCAACTATCGATTCATCAACGAAGCGTTTATCTCAAAGAAAACATCATTATCAATAAATAGGTAGTTCGAAAAAAAAGCGTTGAATTTTCGAAGTGATTAAAAAGAATGTGTCAATATGATGGGGTGATAAAGGGTGGGGTTGAGGACGGTAAATACGTAGTTCCGTGTTTTACAACCCTCGGATGCTCCGAGTCGTTCTTATAAAAGGAGAAAAAGGTCACGTACGCCTCTGAATGAGATGGAGTCTACATACATTAAAAGCGCAAGCTCATCTCTCTCCTCGAAATTCCTCCCAGTCTGTTTTAACTTCATCAATACCTTCTTCCTTGAACTCTGCCACTCGATTCTAATTTGAAATTAAACCGAGAGTTTCACTAAACGTCTAAATTATTTCGAAAAAGTCACTTTTCTACAGAGATCGCCTGTGAACTTGGACGTTTTCAACCCGAGTTTATTCGAGGCGGGTTTCGATTTAAAGGTTGAAGGAAAGTAGACGCGAGACCCCTGACCTCCGTTTTGTGAATTTCTTTCGCGGAGTTTACCAAGCCTGACAGGAATATTCAACCCACTCTGACGTGAAAACATCAAAACAAAAATCAAAATTATAAAACATTTGTTTTACATAATTCGATAAACAACAGCGGAAGATGGGACATAACTAACGATTATGGCCCGGCGAACATTGAAAGAGGTCTTTTTATTATAAATGCGATGGGTTGGGGTTGATGTTCGTTTTTTGATTTTGAGCAGTTAGGGGTTCTCTCCCTGTAGCATCTGCCCCGGCCATTCATCCGTTTTTCTCCCTCAGACAAAACTGAGCCCTCCCTACTCCTTAGATTTTTATTTACCCAATGATAAACCGATTTCACCCCAGCACTTTAATGG
>JACGAQ010001539.1:0-57428 GCA_014119065.1 Orius insidiosus
TTTTAAACTACACCATCAATTCTTTGATTTAAATTAAGGGGGTTTACGTTTAAATTTTTCGTAAAACCACTTTTTAACGCTCTCCCAGACGTTGCCATGTGTTTCCGGACACCCTGTATTGTGGCGGGGGCTTTCGCCATACTGCCATGGCACCCATGCCCAAAGATCCCGGAATCATACTGTATGGCCTTGCGTGGGGAAGAGCTTGGTGAGCAGACCCTCCGAAGAAAACTGGCCACTGTGAGAAAAGTTTATATCTTGGGAAAAATTGTAAATTCTAGGTTTCACACAGTTATGGGGAAGGGGCCCTCGTTGGAATCGAGCTCAAAGTTTCCTTCCCGAAAATCGTGGCGAGTGTATACGTGTCGACATAATGCGGTTCGACATAATGCATTTGAAATAATACATCTCACCATAAAAAGAGATTTAACACTTTCGTTTCGATATAAAACTTGTCGTTTCAACATAAAGCAGTTGAACAAAAAGGAAATTTTCAGAACTTGTCGTTCGCCATAAAACTGTTTTGTCGTTAAGGTGTAATACATCTCATCATAAACCAGGTACAGCTAAAGAGCAGGCATATTTTCGCCGTTTAAAATGCAATTATGCGAAACGACAAAAACCTTAAAACTTGACAGTTTGAAGCAATTCGCACATCCTCGGGAGTGGAAAAATATTAACCCCCTTGTGTCATAAAACGAGCTGATCCTATTGGCTGCCTTGCTTTTCCTAGTTTATGGAGACATGCTTTATGTTGGATTGCATTATGGTGGACAGTCAAGTTTTAAGGTTTTTGTCTTTTCGCCATAATCACGTGAAAGTAGGCTTGCTCTTTGGCTTCCTAGTTTAAGGTGAGATGTATTATGCCCAAACTACAAAAACAGTTTTATGCCGAAGCAACAAGTTTAAAAAAGAGGCTTTTATTGTGAGAAGCGTTATGGTGACTTGCACTATTTTTATGTCGACTTGCATTTATTGAAAAAGTCGTTTATGCGAAACGCTGTATGTTGAACTTCTGAGAGCTTTATGCTCAATTACATTATGGCAAAACGCATTATGGTGAAGTACAGATTTTTATGTCGTAATGCAGATTTTTTATGTTCAACTCTTTAGGGTGAAATGCGTTATGTTGAACGGGAAAAAACTAGATTTTTTCGAGCTTTTCTCAGTTTTTCCACAGAAGACCGCCCCCCCCACATTTACAGCATTTTTCTTGTAATTTTGGCGTGAAATTCCTTTTTTGCCATTATTTTCAGAAGTTTTCTCAGATTTTAGAACTTTGAAAGCACCTTTAATTAGGTGTTAAGCCATCAAAACTTCACTATCTTTTTGGGGTTTCTGGTCATCAGATTTTTGAACTTCTATCAGTTTAGGGAGTTTTAGAAAGTTTTGTTCGCCAAAAAATTTTTTTTTAAGCGATTTGATCCAGCAAAAACCTCGAGGAAAATCTCGTAAATAAGGCCCCAGGGCACGAAGCCTGCTAATTTAAAGTCTGAAAATTTAGGGAGAGAATTTTAACAAGGTTGACGCAATCATCTATAACTGTTTGACCATTAAAAGGTACCTAATGATGTTGTTTTACATTTACATATAAGGCTTTATTTTATGCTTGGAGGCTTCAGAATAGGATAATTAAAGTGAACGCTTTTAGGTAGATATTTTTTTTTGTTGATGAAAATATAAGGTATTTTTGAATTTTAGGATTCCGTGAATCTTGAAAAAGTAAACGCCGAGTCCGGCGGTGGCAATTTAACGTGGATTCAATTAAGCTTTTCCTACGTCTCGCTATTGCAGTCGGGGAGGTGGAGAACGAGCCTCCTCCCTCCTTCCGACCGAACAAGACCACCCCAATATGCTTGTTTGCTGTTCTAGAGACCCCAGTAAATATTTGGGTTCAGGTAATGGACATTGGAAATCCTCGTATGACGTGTAGTTTGATCAAATTGATTGTTTCACGTTTACAATATTGCTTATTAAATTATTGCTAAAAATAAGATAATTTTGATAATAAAATATTTGGGTCTCTATTGTCGAGTAATAAACGTAAAAAACCTCGATCCTTCTTTTTGATGGGTTAGGGAAAACTTTTATGGCTTTCTCTCTCACTGGGCTATTTTTTGGTACGATTGGCTGACTTTCGAAGTTTCAGGTCTGCCAATAATCCCCTAAGTGTGGTCGAGAAACTCCCTTAACACCTGACAACAGCAACTACAGAAGATAAAGAATAAACTCTCTTTTGTAATATCTTATTTTTAGAAACTCGACGAAAAAATAAAAATTAATTAAATTCTTTATAAGTTCGTTGTCATATAAAAAGAATTAATTATACACAGAACAATCCTTATTTTTCTCTAAAGGTACGGCGGAGACCTACCCTACGTGACGTGGGTTTTGCAAGAAAGGAACGGCGAAGTCACGTACTCTTGTTTCGAGGCTTCGCCGGGCTGTAGGATATTTTACTTGCTTCGTTTCAGAATATGACTTTTCTTCTAAGCCAATAGGGACCGAGGCCTACGTACATTTCCATCTCAATGGCGTGTCTGAGAGTAGTCGAAAACGTATATGTTACCCTTACGCCCCTCTGAACCTTTTATAGACCAGAACTATCCGTATTTCAGTTTGGAAATCCTCCCTTCTTTCCAACCATGCTTATTGGTTTTCTTAGAATTTTAACTTCGGGCTGACTTCTTTATAATTTTGAATTTCAATTAAGATCAATCGTTCCCTCAAGCTTGAAACTATTAAATTATTATGAATTCAGGGACCTGAATGAGCTCTTCCTCTCTTTTTGTAATCAAGGTGGGGGAACGATCCCCACCATGCGGGGGTTACACACGAATTTCACTCGTTCTAAACGTAAGTTTTATCTGTTTTACCATTTTTTATAAAAAATTTTTTAAAAATATTTTTTAATGTCATTGTACGAGGGATGTCCAAAAATTAAAGACCTTTTGTATTTTGCCGCCGTACGGGCGAAGTATTCTGCCAGATGAAAGCACTAGCTTGTAGCGGGACGTTCCCCCTCCACATCGCACTTGGTCTTATCTCTCTATCTTATCCAGCGTTGCTACGGCAGCCGTTCGCGATGGACGTCTCGGTGCCGAGTCCCGCCGGTTTGTGAAGTTCGCTCCGTCCGTCATCCGTTTCCTAACGCGGAGAAACTTCGCCCGGTCTAATTCATAGACGTTTGAGGGCTATTCATAACATTCGTAACATTAGTAACAACAGCGCTCATCATAACATTGCCATAAATAGCCGTCAACGTCTATGAATTTCGACCGGGCGAAGTTTCTCCGCGTTTAGGAAACGGATGACGGAGCGAACTTCACAAACCGGCGGGACTCGGCACCGAGACGTCCATCGCGAACGGCTGCCGTAGCAACGCTGGATAAGATAGAGAGATGAGACCAAGTGCGATGTGGAGGGGGAACGTCCCGCTACAAGCTAGTGCTTTCATCTGGCAGAATACTTCGCCCGTACGGCGGCAAAATACAAAAGGTCTTTAATTTTTGGACATCCCTCGTAGAACACCCTGAGGAAGGCTGGCAGACAGTCCGAAACGTCGGTAAATAAAAAGAATGTATAATTAACTTCTGTGTTTTTTTCACAACAAAAAAGAGGCCGCAAACCCCACTAATATCAAAACTTCAATACACCACGAAGGTCCGCGAAAATGCTTGATTTTAAAAGCTAGGAGTAATAAGCGTTATTTACGTTTAATTTAACTTTTTAAGTCTCCAAAAACGATATATTTCACACATTTTTGTTGGATGTTTTTTTTCCTAGGGTTTTGACAGAAAAACGCCATTTTTACCGGATTTTTGGGAGTTTTTCCAACTTTGTTTACTGGGGTTCCCTCTCACTGGGGGTTTTTTAGTCTGCAAAATTCATAAACGTGGGGGAACGATCCCCACCCATTTCTGCGCGGGTTACACCACGGTCCGCGAAAATGCTTGATAAAAACAAAGAGTAAACCCGGATTAAAAAAGCGTTATTTATGTTTAATTAAACTTTTTTAGTCTCCAAGAACGATATATTTCCCACACTTTTGTTGGATGTTTTTGGTAGTTTTCCTCGGGTTTTTGACAGAAAAACGCCATTTTACAGGATTTTTAGGAGTTTTTCCTACTTTGTTTCTGGGGTTTCACTCTCACCGGGGGTTTTTTAGTCGGCAAAATTTAAAAACGTCGGGGAACGATCCCCCCCATGCGAGGGTTACTCCTCGGCCCGCGAAAATGCTTGATAAAAACAGAGAGTAAGCCCGATTAAAAAAGCGTTATTTACGTTTAATTTAACTTTTTTAGTCTCCCCAAGAACTATATTTCCCACACTTTTGTTGGATGTTTTTGGTAGTTTTTCTAGGATTTTTGGTGTTTTCCGAGCTGGGTCCCGAGTGGTCTAGCTGGTCCCGTGACCTGTAGAGGGGAGTACTAACTGGGTCCGAGGAATTTCAGAGGGTTATACTAGCTGGGTCCCGATGGTGGACCTTTTGCAATGGGTGCAGTAGTCGCAGAATCAAACAAACTTTGTATACTTTTTTTCCTTTCACACCCCCTGGACCCCAAAACCCCTTAACTCAAAAGGTTTTTCAAATTTGTCAAAGATAAAAAAATTTGGCACCAAAATTCGGATTTTGGCGCAAAAATTTAAAATTTTAAGATCGACACGAAAATCTTATGATGGAACCATGCTCATTTCAATTTTCGGTGTTATGCGGATGGCTAAGAAAGATTTAAACTTGACTGGATCAGCTGGATGCAATGAATTTGAACGTTGGCTCGACATTTTTAACTTCTTCAATTTTCTTACGCGAAGGCACGATTATCACTGGTAAAGTTGTGTTGGTTTTGTCAGAGTTACTCTTCGGTGTTTTCATATTTTATTGTTTATATTGAAATTAAATAATAAAAAAATCTACCTAAAACCATGAAATATCGAGAACAATAGCCGGACCCACCTAGTACTTTTAAATTGACCCCCTCGGACCCAGTTGTACGATTATAGTTAATCTTCTTATAACCGGACCAGCTCGGATAAGGCCGGATTTTTGACAGAAAAACGCCATTTTTACAGGATTTTAGGAGTTTTTCTTCCTTTTTTTACTGGGGTTCCACTCTCTCTGGGGGTCTCTTAGTCTGCAAAATTTAAAAACGAGATATTCTTCACATTTAAAGAAAGCGGGGATTTTCGCCAGAATCTCGTTGTCTTGAGACATACTCAATTGGGCCATTTATTTTTGTTACCTTAAAAAACATCCATTTTCGTGTTTTCGTCTTTTTCTTTTCCTGTGAACATCCTTTACAAGGGTTATTTTTTTAAACAGGTTTTTTGTTGTCAATCAACATGTTTGTTTATGTTTAAAAAAGGAGAAAAAAGGGTCCATTTTATTTTCGTAAGGATGGATAGATAAACGTCGGTATTGACTGATCAAGATGGATGACTCGGCTCGTCTTCCAACGTCTTTCACTCGGCGTCTTCGGATTAATTTTAAAACCATTATCAAAAGCGGAATGAGACAAACGTAATGATTTAATACCGACGATACAAGGAGGGATTCGGGCTTTAAGGATTTTCCTCTGTTAATTAGAAAGGGCGATAACGATTCACGGTCGGCTCAGCCTTCTTCCGCGTTCTCCGCATCTAATTCCCTCTTTCTCAATTAGCAGCCTTTCGATTCGCAAAAGTCGGATCAACTATCTAATTTATCTAAGAAACTTATTTAATTTAAACAAAAGTAGTCATAAAATTTTTATAAAAGGCAATATAGGCTTTTTTTAGATGAAGATTCCTCCGGATAAAAAGAAAATCTTTAAAGGATTAAAAACTTAGTAGATTGGATACTTCCAGCGGGCTTTAAAAAAAGGGAATAGGTAATCCCCCGCTTTCTTTATGTATAGTTAGGTATACATTAATTATCAGTTTAAAATTGAATTTCTTCAACAAAAAACATTAATCTTTACTCTTATTAAAAAAGGAGGGCGGTTAGGATTAGAACATCCCTTTTCTCTTGCTTAACGTAGGAAGGTTTTAAGTGAAATCAAGGATTTTGTTATCATCAGCCAATGAGAGCCCTCCGTTTAAGGACTCCTTATAAAAACTACCTTGAAAAAATGGAAGGAAATCGGAAGGACTCCTTTCATTTGAAGGAACATATCACTTCAAGGAAGGTTAATTTTGATATACGTCAAAAAGGAGTTTCAAGGATTTTGTGAAAAAAGGGATATTTAAAGAACATTCGTAGCGTTAGTTCTAACACCGGATAAGTCATTTTTGAGTTAGGCATTGTTTCTGATGGTAAATTTGTGGAGAATCAAATTCCGTTGGTAGCTCCACCCTATTACCAACAGAAAACGCGTAGTTCACGATTTAGCCAACAGGTGATTCCAATGAGAAATTATTCGTATTTTGGCTCTCCTGAAAACATTGGGAAAATGACTTGTCCGGTGTTAGAACTAACGCGACGATTTAAAAATACGAGCAACTTTGATAGGGCGAAGTATAAGCCATAAAACTAGTTTAACAGTTTTTCCGGGTATAGCAAGGAAAACGCCTGAAAATAATTAGGATTTCTAGTTCAAAAGCCGAGCAAACTAGAGGAAAAAAAGCGAAAAAAATTTTGGCCCCCAGTGGGATTGGAACCTACGACCATTTTGTTTACTGACCATCGCTCTACCAACTAAGCTATGGAGACCCTCCGCAACACGGATACAGCATTCGTATAGCCGAGGCTGATAGTTACTTCATTATTTATCAAATTTTAATTTTCTTTTCAGGGGTTCTATGATCCTAAATTCCGAGCAAACTAGAGGAAAAAAAGCGAAAAAAATTTTGGCCCCCAGTGGGATTGGAACCTACGACCATTTTGTTTCTGACCATCGCTCTACCAACTAAGCTATGGAGACCTCCGCAACGGATACAGCATTGGTCTAGCCGAGGCTGATAGTTACTTCATTATTAATCCAATTTTAATTTTCTTTTCTGGGGTGATGATCCTAAACTCCGAGCAAACTTGAGGAAAAAAGCGAAAAAAATTTTGGCCCCCAGTGGGATTGGAACCTATGACCATTTTGTTTCCTGACCATTTCTCTACCAAGTAAGCTATGGAGACCCTCCGCAACACGGATACAGCATTGGTCTCGCCGAGGCTGATAGTTACTTCATTATCCAATTTTTAACTTACTTTTCAGGGTTCTTGATCCTAAATTCCGAGCAAACTAGAGGAAAAAAAGCGAAAAAATTTTGGCCCCCAGTGGGATTGGAACCTACGACCATTTTATTTCTTGACCATTGGTCAACCAATTAAGCTATGGAGACCCTCCGCAGCACGGATACAGCATTGGTCTGATAGTTACTTCATTATTTACCCAATTTAAATTTTTTTCCAGGGGTAGCTCGACAAACTTAAAAGTTTGTTTTGACTTAATTCCGTAAACCTCTTTCACTTTTAACCCCAAAGTCAAGGGTATTGTTCTAACGAAAATCAACAGAGGTTATTTCCATTTTAAATGGTTCCCTTCGGAAGGTTTCCACCCCAGGTTTCATGATTTTCAATCATTATTTTTAAAGATTTTTGAAGGCCGGCATTTAATGAAAATTAAACGACGGAGTAAACGATATTACGTTGAATGACGTTGATGGATATTGATCAATAATTTGCAAATCAATTGTGATAGTCGACGAATATCAAGGCTCGAATTCTAGAAATTGGAAACAACAGAAAACTAAAATATCAAGCAGAAAATGAACAGTTCAGAGGGTACTTTGTAAACCTGAGCAGACTGTAGATTGGTTTTTTTTTTTTTTTTCAATTTTTACGAGAACGTAGATGAAAAATCTTTATTTCGTTTAAAAAAATTCAAGGAAAAATAAAAGTTTGCATTGTTCTTTTTTAAAGTAATTTACTTATTAAAATTCAGGTGGAGATTTTAAGTCAAAAGGGGGCTGTTAAGAAAACATTACAAGGCTTAAAGAACGAGGAAGTTTTTTTTAGAACGGTACAGCTTAGAAACGCATAATAATTCTTAAATGTGAACAAATAACTTTTTTATTAGAGCCTAGAAAGAAAAAAAAAAAGCCACCCCTTGAGTTGTGTAACAGAAAAAAAGATGCCTCAAACTTTATCTCATAAACGGGCAAGTTTACGGTTTCGCAATCTTTAAGTGGTTTTTTTTCATACCTCACGTTTTGATTAAATGCTTTTTTTTAAATAAATTTTAGGTAGGCTTCATGTTGGCTCTTTTATCGATTTTTAATGGGAAGGCGATAATTTTAAACAGATGTCAATCAAACGGAGTTTGAAGCGTTAACATTATCATATTTCGATCCTCTTCTCCTCTTTTGAATAATGCATCGTGTTATTTCCAACCTTCAAACATTGTTTTCAAAATAATATTTTAACTTGGTCTTTTTTATTCGTTAAAACGGAGTTTGAAAGTTGGACGGAAGCCATTTCCTTTATATTAAAAAAAAATGACGGGTTAGGTCTCATTGTTTGCGTAAAAAATATGGTTTGATTCTTCACGCTCAGTTGAAGTTCTTTTTCTTATATTAATCGGGAAGATAATGAGGAAATCCATTTCTACTTTTGTTCTCTACCTTTTAGTCGATAAGTCTAAGAACGGTAATTTAGAGAAAGCTGATTGTGAAGCTCTAATTAATAATTATGGATTAAAATTAAGATTATCAAAAATTCTTATTTTTACATGAAAGAATCTAGGCGCTGTGGTTGCCGCGTTTGGCTCGAATTCTGCGAAAGGGACGTTGGTTTTTAAGTTCCTTAAAGAAGTTATTGATACCTCCCAAGTCGGGTTTTGGGGAAGGGTTAAATTCGCATATGGATCTATACCGATCTCAACTTTGTCTGTGGTGCCGTCCATCCGTCCGTCAGTAGCATTTTTTTCCGGACACTTAACTGCCACAGTTTTCAACCGATTTTCACCAAATTTTCACACTTTCTTTAGCCGGTGAACAGAATAAAACGGGGACGACTATTGAAGTTAGAAAAAATGGTGGAGATATGTCTGTTTAAAATTTAAAAATTTGCTGCGCCTGACTGGTTGGTCCGATTTTCACCAAATTTTCACCAATTACTTATATTTTTTAAGAATTTTTGGTGTAAAAAATATCAAACAATTAACCAAAATAGAGGAAGAAATGACTGTGATAACGGGTATCTCACGACGCGTTTCGGCTTAATAAGCCTCGTCAGGTGAGCTATTCCCTCTATCACATCATTTCTATCTTTTCTCTGGGACCTATCTACGAGAGAATTAGTGGAAACTGCGGGAAGCTGGAGACAAATCGTCCCCCAAAACCTCAACGCCGCCACTTCTCTAAGAGATAGAGCCACTCACCACCTCCTTATTGGTTTTTATGACAGAACTGCTGCCAAGGCATTACTTTACTTATTTTAATTTTGATTGCTAACCGCAAATTGATTTTAATATCAAACAATTAACCAATAATAGAGGAAGAAATGACTGTGAATAAGGAGGTGGTGAGTGGCTCTATCTCTTAGAGAAGTGGCGGCGTTGAGGTTTTGGGGGACGATTTGTCTCCAGCTTCCCGCAGTTTCCATAATTCTCTCGTAGATAGGTCCACAGAGAAAAGATAGAAATGATTGTGATAGAGGGAATAGCTCACCTGACGAGGCTTATAAGCCGAAACGCGTCGTGAGATACCCGTTATCACAGTCATTTCTTCCTCATTATTGGTTAATTGTTTGATATTAAAATCAATTTGCGTTAGCAATCAAAATTAAAATAAGGTGTAAAAAATTTATCATTTTTTTACATAAACAATCATTTTAGTAGGAGAAAATTTCATACTTCCACCCGTTACGAGAGGGGCCTCCCTTGGGCAAAAATCCCATTATTTCTACCTTGATACATTTTCGAAAAAAAAAAAACTTAGAAAATTTTACGGAAAAAACGCAAATTTAAACAAAAAAAACGCAAAAAAAACTTCCCGCTCCGTTATACTCTCCTCCTCCTTTTTTAGTTTCCCCCACTTATACTTCCCCTCCCTTATACTTCCCCCTTCGTTATACTTCCCCCTCTATATTTTTACTTCTCTTTAAGGAAAGTTTTCGTTGGAAGCTCTTCAAACTAGTACTTTTTTAAACTTTTAGGTAGATTTTCTTTTCTTTGAAACTCTCCTTTTTGATTTGGCTCCAAATACTTTATTCACATACAAAAGATTTTTTTATATTAAAAAAATGTAGAAAATCAGAAAAAAAAGTCAATTTTTTAATCAAAATTTTAATTTAAAAAAACGACGAAACGAGTTTGTATTTTAATTTTTTAATTGTTTAATAATATAAAGGTAAAAAAGGTTTTCATCTAACCACAGTCAATTTTTTATAAATTAGGAGCAAATTGAAAAACGTTTAGTCCCCATTGTTTCTCCCAGATTGCAACAAAATAAAAAAATTTAATTTATATTTTTATTGCGTCTGCAATAAAATTTAATTTATATTTTATTGCGTATGCAATCCGCAAAAGGTCGATTTTATTATCAAATAATTAACCAATTACAGAGGAAGAAATGACTATGATAACGGGTACCTCACGACGCTTTTCGGCTTAAAAGCCTCGTCAGGTGAGCTCTATCACTATCAATGTTATCTTTTCATTGTCGCTCTATCTCCGAATTACTTGATTGTAACAAAATTTAAGTTTTCTTGCAAAATTGGAGCAAAACTTCAAAGAAAAAACTCCACCATATTAAGTGGTATAATCAGTTCCGCCCTTAAGGCGTTCATCAATGGGTCCAGGTTCAAAGCTGGCGTCCTCACAATCGAATTGCCTTTTTACCAGATTTTTTAATGTTCTTTTCAGCAAAAATGAGGAAACTTTCAGCGAGAAACCTACTCAAACTCGTCAATTCCTCAGACAAAATGTGTCCAATCAATTTCAACTTGATCTTCATAATCATTGTGATTAATTAAATCCATTTTAATTACTATTGTAATAATAGCCCAACTGCATAACAGTTATTATAAAAATTTTAAAAAATAAAAACATCTATTTTAATATAAATTGAGCCATAATTCAAATTTTATTGGACTCATGGCGACAAAATTTTCATCCCTGTTTTAAATTCCAGGCAAGGAAAAGTCGAGAAAAGTCATAAAACTTGTAACTTTAATGTCCGGGGCAGAGTTTGATGGAGAAAAATTTAACATATGAGGGTACCAAAAGAAGGTTTTTAAAATGTTTAAAATCCAATTAAACTTTTCAAATAAATTTACATTGAATTTAAACTCTTTGGTAAGTTTTTATCGACTTTTACGACTTCTAATGGGGATGTCGATAATGATAATATTAAAAATAAAGAAGATAAAAAATAAAACTTAACTTTCTGTAGGGTAACTTTTTATATTTTGATGGCACTAAGTTCAGTATTTTGGCGAAAATTACATTAAAATTGAATCTAGAATGATGGTTTTGAAATTTTATTACGCGAAGGAACATCCTTTTCCCATTATGAGATTACTATTTCATATTCAAAAACTAAAATCCGTATTCGTCTTGGTCGATAAATTCACAAATTTAACGATGAAGCGTTTTGAGGTCAACATCCAAGGGCGCCTTTTAAAGGGATACGTTGGCTAAAAGCTCCCCGTCTCACCCGCAGAATGAGATCTATTCAACCTCCGCTCATACGCTCTCTTTAATAATCCGTTCACTCTCCAAAAAAAATTTAAAACGTCTGATCCGAAAGAATCTTTCTATTTAGACTTGGTTTGTTTAAAGTTTAAAAATGTTTTCAACGACGAAAACATGCTTTTTCTTGTTTGTTTTTTCCATCAAGATTGAAGTCTGATTGACCGTTTGACGTCTCTCCAAGAAATAATCAAATTGAAATTGAAGAATTAATGGAATTTTCTATAAAAGATAAAATCTTTTTAAAAATATGCCATTTATTTAATGATATTTTACGTATCGACATAATCCAGTTCGCCATAATGCATATTTTGACCATAAAATGGAAGAAATCGCGAGTTACCGTTCAAACATAAAGAAAATAGTCAAAAAATTCACCATAATGCATTTTAACATAATACATCCCGCATAAAGAAGAGATTTAACACTTGAAACGACATAAAAGTTGTCGCTTCAACATAACGCAGTTGAACATAAAGGAAAGTTTTATTTTAAAGAACAAAAACTGTTTCTGTCGTTTGGCATAATACATCTCACCATAAACTACGGAAAGCCAAAGAGCAAACCTATTTTCGCGTTTAAAACGCGATTGTGGTGAAACGACAAAAACATTAAAACTTGACAGTTCGCCATAATGCAATTCGCAGATCCTCGCGAGAGGAAAAAAATTAACCCTTTTGCGTTATAAAACGAGTACATCCTCGCGAAAGGAGTGTACTGGTTTGAAGAGCTTCCAACGAAAACTTCCTTAAAGAGAAGTAACAGTATAGGAGGGGGAAGTATAACGGAGGGGACGTAAAACGTAGGGGGAAGTATAACGGAGTGGGAAGTATATGGAGGGGAAGTATAACGGAGGGGGAAGTATATGGGAGGGGTATAACGGAGGGGGAAGTATATGGGAGGGGAAGTGTAACGGAGTGGGAAGTATAAGGGGAAGTATAACGGGAAGTATATGGGAGGGGAAGTATAACGGAGGGAAGTATAAGGGAACGAAATATAACGGAAGGGGATGTATAAGGGAGGGAAAGTATAAAGGAGAATTTTCCAAGTTTGTTTTTTCGAAAAATTTTTAAGTTTATTTTTGAAAAATTGTCCGAGTTTTGTTTTTTTCCCAAAAATTTTCCGAGTTTTTTTTTTCAAAAAATTTTCAAGTTTTTTTCCCGAAAAATTTTTAAGTAATTTTTTTAACTTTTTTTCCAAAAATTTTCTAAGTTTTTTTCAAAAATTTTTAATTTTTTTTTTTCGAAAAATTTACCGGGTTTTTTTTTTTTTTAATTTTTAAGTTTTTTTTTCCGAAAATTTGTCTAAGTGTCAAAGTAGAAATAATGGGCTCTTTGGCCTCGGGATGTGCCTCGGGATGAAATTTCTCCATACTAAAAAATTACTATTGGCTGCCTGCTTGCTTTTCCTTGTTTATGGTGAGATGCTTTATGTTGAATTGCATTATGGTGAACTGTCAAGTTTTATGGTTTTATGGCCATAATCGCGTTTTAAACGGCAAAAGTCTTGCTCTTTCGCGTCCCTAGTTTATGGTGAGATGTATTATGCCCAAACGACAGAACCAGTATTATGGCGAAACAAGTTTAAAGAGAGGATTTTATTGTTAGAATGAAACGGCGAAAGTAGGCTTGCTTTTTTGTGTTATGGTGACTTGCACTTTTTTTATGTCGACTTGCATTTATTGAAAACGTCATTTATGTTGAAAGCATTATGTTCAAAATTTTTGAACTTTTAAGAGCTTATGTTCAATTGAATGTGCCGAAACGCATTATGGTGAACTACAGATTTTTTATGTTCAACTGCTTCAGGGTGAAATGCATGTTGAACGGTGTTCTCCTTTTTTAGCCAGATAAACTCTCGCATAAGTTCTATAAATTAAAATTGTCAACTGTAAAAATTATTGATATTTAATTAATTACATCAAGAATCTGAATTTAATTATAATTAAGAATGGAAAAATCGGCCGATAAATAAAAATTAAAAATGGCCTTTTATAATTAATTAAATATCAATAATTTCGATTGGTGCATCAGCGAATTTTTTTTTCCATTTAATTTCCCCTCAAATTTTGGAATATTATTTACTGTACTTCTCGCCCTTTCAGCATGAGCACAAAAAAAATTTTATGGGGATTTTTAGAGTTACAATTTTTTTAGAGTAGGGATAGTTATTTTAGAGTAGGTTGCCAAATTGTGTAATGTCGTAATTATCGTTAAAATCTTGGGAGGTTGTCTTTGAGTAATAGTTGTGATTTAGGCCGTGTAGGGGGCAGTGAATATATGGCTATAATTTTCATGGGGCCCTTATCCTCTCTTTAAACGAGGCTCGCAGCTCCCTCTCTCCCTCCTCTAACGATGCCAACGGTAAAATGTAACGCATTGTTCCCACAGCTTCGGAATGGGGCTAACGTTACACCCCTAATATTTGATGAGCTAAGGGCTTTTGGCGAAATACCAAAACCCATCTTTTACGTCAGGGATCATTGTCTGACTAATTTAGCCTACAAGAGCGAAATTTTTCAACTCTCAAAAATAGGACGATTCTTTATAGAAACATATGATATTTTTTTCTAAAATAAAGTCTCCAGACAAGTCTAGTCCAGTTTATTGACTTTTTTTGCACACACGCTGGGCTCAAGACCCTGGGGGTATAGATTTCATTCAGAAGGCCCACCTGTGGAGAAGCTTTTTCAAAATTTTCAATAAAACATTTTCCCATGCTTTTTTTAATCTCAAAATTTATTGTGATACCCTCTGCAGAGAGAGGTTTGATCTGTGGAGAGGCAGTAATAAACCGAGGTTAACTTTAAAAATTTGATACGAGTCAATCTTCTTTCTCTTTGGTTATATTTTTCCCGTCATAAAATAATAAACATCCGGAGAAAAAGCCACCTAATAATAATTTCATCTCTTTGACTCAGATGCTTTTGAAAATAAGAAAAAAACCTCTTTTTTCCTAAATTAACCAGAATAGCCTTTTGAACTAAAATTTTATAGACGACCTTTCAAGTTTATAACGACATAAACCAGACCTCCCATTAAACATTAAGCCAAAATCTTATAAAAAGACGATTTTAATCTTTATAAAATTATGCGTTTTTCAAATATACAAACGAGAAAAGTGCAGGGAAGAGAGGATAATAATTCAAATGAGGATTATTTTCATCATTTTATTCGCCCTTTAATCAAGAAGGGATCTCTGATCCGTATTTGTCTGGGAATATCAACGGCCTTAATGAGATTTCCAACAAACAGACACAAAAAAGTTCATTTTTTCTAAAAGATCGGAAAAATTACACTAAACTTAGTATAAAAGGACAAATATTCATTTTTATTTATTTTTAAATACCTTTCGATTTTTAAAACGGTGTTAAATTAATAAATTATTTATTTATACAAAACTTGGGTGCTTAATCCATAAATATTGAGATTCGCTTAAAATTTGATTTTCTGTCCAAGGTGTAGAGGCGTAATAGATTTTACGAAGGACTAAAGGAGTCCTTTGTAAGTCTAAAACTTCATTTTTACATACTCCACTTTTACGCTTATGAAATCACTTTTCAAAAGGGACGAAAGGGAAAAAATGTTGTACATAAATTATGATGGAGAATTCAGTTGTTTTAGGAACGTCGAACAAGAGATAAACTAACATCGAAACTAACTTGTTAATAGAAATGTTTTGTTTCTTAATAGCTTACAGTTTCAATTAACTGTTTGGAAGGTAGGCTAAGCCTTCAAAGCAGTACGGTGTGGAAGGCTTTTGTTATAGGAAGACTTTTTTTATTTTGGTTTCCTCGTTTTGAAGACAGTTTTTCTTTTTTACATCAGATAAATTAAGCATTTTAAAAGACAAAAGAAGAGAGAACAAGAAGTGTCTTCATATGACGCTTTTCTAAGAAAGGCACTCCAAAAAAGAAATCGAAAATTGTTTTTCTGGTGCTTACAAAGGGATACACCATATGAGGACACTTTCGTCTTCTTTCTTTTCCCAAAACTCAAAATTATATATTTCCTGAGATTCGAAGATTTGGTGTTTTTTTTTTATTATATCCGGGGGCGGTTCTAACTTAGTAGCCCCTGCGCACTTAAATCCTAAGGGATCTATTGTGCTACCAAGATTTGGTGTTATTCCACACTTTTGTTTTATAAGTTTATTATTTATCCATTGAGATCAAATATCACGTTTTATAGCCCAAGAGCTATCACTTCATTAACTATCTCCTCTAATCCGCATTGTCCAACCGTTTTAGGGAAAGCTTAATAACATCAGTCAAATTAAGCATTTTGAAAGACAAAAGAAGTGAGAACACGAAAGTGTCTTCATACGGTGCTTCCTTAAGAAAGCACTCCAAAAAGAAATCGAAAATGTTTTCTGGTGCTTACAAAGGGATACACCATATGAGGACACTTTCGCGTTCTATCTTCTGCCTTAACACATGACTTTCCTGAATTGGTGGTTTTCCACTGTTTTATTTTATATATTTATTATTAATTCCATTGGTTAATATAATATTATGATCAAATATTAAGGGTTTTTCTGAGGGAGAGAGAATAAAAAAAAACGGATATTCCACGACCGTTTTCGGCATAATACGCCTCATCAGGTGGACTTTTTCCTTATTGTTCACTCTCATCTCATTTTCTACTTGACCTTTACTATGTGGTATAAGTGAGACCGCGGGGTTGGACTGGGAGGTATAGAGACAACAGGAGGTCTTAAAAACAGACAGATTCTGTTACCTTCCCGCGGTCTCACTTATACCACATAGTAAAGGTCAAGTAGAAAATGAGATGATAGTGAAAAATAAGGAATAGTCTACCTGATGAGGCGTATTACGCCGAACCGGTCGTGGAATGTCCGTTTGTCCGATGTCGAGTTCGCCCTTCGTACCCGGAGCGCCTCATATGCTTATTATTATCCATTGGTAATGTATTATTATATTGAGATCAAAATCACGTTTTATAGCCCAAGAGCTTCATTAACTTCATTAACTTCATTAACTGTCTCCTCTAATCCGCATTGTCCAATCGTTTTAGGGAAAGCTTAATAACATCAGTCAAATTAAGCATTTTGAAAGACAGAAGAAGAGAGAACACGAAAGTGTCTTCATACGGCGCTTCCTAGAAAAGCACTCCAAAAAAGAATCGAAAATTGTTTTTGGTGCTTACAAAGGGATCACCATATGAGGACACTTTCGTCTTCTCTCTTCTCCCAAAACACCAAATTAACCATTTCCTGACTTTCCTGAATTTGGTGTTATTCCACTGTTTTATTTTATATATTTATTATTAATTCCATTGGTTAATGTATAATATTATGATCAAATAACGTTTTATAGCCCAAGCTATCACTCCATTAACTGTTGTCTCCTCTAATCCGAATTGTCCAACCGTTTTAGGGAAAGCTTAATAGAGAGTTTCAGGGAATCGTAATTTGCCGTTCCCGACTCTGACTCGCTCAAGGTCATACGACTCGAGCCGCCAGTCGGAATCGTAATACGACCCGACTCGGCTGGGTCGTATACCGAAACGACTCAAATCCCGACTCCGAGTAAACGTAAGGTTATATTTTACGAAGGTTATTTCGTTATCTCGTTTAGTTTTGGGTTCATGTTTTTTGCTGTTTTCACGATTTCAAACCCAATCTCGTTTATTTTCGGGTTGTTTTTTGTTGTTTTCACGATTTCAAACCCAGGATGCCTTGGGAGTTTTTTCTACAGAATTGGCTGAAGTCGAAAAATAAAGGTACCTAAGTTTGATTCATGAATTTGCTCTAGTGAGAACATTGTGAACTAACTGAGTCGGAACGACTTCCTGAAACTCTGTTTTATGGCCTCTACGAGAAGACCTATCCCGTTTGGTGAGTCGTATACGGGACGGGCAAATTACGATTCCCTGAAACTCTCTAATAACATCAGTCAAATTAAGCATTTTGAAAGACAAAAGAAGAGAGAATAAAATGTCTTCATACGGCGCTTCCCTCAGAAAAGCACTCCAAAAAGGAATCGAAAACTGTTTTCTGGTGCTTACGAAGGGATGCACCATATGAGGACACTTTCGTCTTCTCTCTTCTCCCAAAACACCAAATTATCCATTTCCTGACTTTCAAGATTTGGTGTTATTCCACCCTTTTATTTTACATATTTATTAATTAGTTAATGTATATATTATGATCAATATAACGTTTTATAGCCCAAGCTATCACTCCATTAACTGTGTCTCCTAATCCGCATTGTCCTTTTAGGGAAGGCTTATCAACTTTTTATACTTTTAAATAAATTATTTCCTTCTTCTAAATGTAATATCAAGAATACAAAAAAATGTAATGATAAAAATATTATGCTTTCAAAAATAAAATAAAATAGTAATAGAATAATCGGGACAAGGAACAATAGGGTTTTACGACCGGTTTCGTCCTCTAGGTCTCATCAGGTGTCATCATTTTTCTGCACGCGATTATCCGAGAATGCGGCAAGGTAGAGAGAACAACCGTTCTACTTTTTAACACACTTCTCTCCCTTGAGTTTTCTTCTTTACCTTCTCGCATACTCCGACAAATAAAATTGCTGCTATGTTCACATAATTTGAGAGAGCAAAAACGGAAAATGGTGATATAGTGCAGCTTTTTAAAGTAATAATAAACGATTAAGAAAACTGTTTTAAAACTTGTCCTTCCTAAACGACGTTAAAAGTAAATAATTAGGTAAATGATATGATAATTGAAAGATTGAAGAAAAGTATTTTGTGTATTGATCAAAAAGAACTGAAAAATGAGGGTTTGATAAAATTGTAGTAAAAAGATCGTATGTGAAAAAATTTACCTTTGTTGGGGGTACGCTGGGAGTTTAGGGTACGAGATCCGATTGAAGACTGTTGAATGAATGAGTTGGTTGAGGGGGTCCGGGAAAAGGGCGCAGTCTCCCGGCGGCATTTCTTCCGGTTTTCCCGATCCCGTGGCCCGGCCACCTCAACCCACCGCTTCCCATATGATATTCCCCCCTCTCGCCATGTGCTCGAAATTTCCTCGCTTGCAAACCCGGCCGCGCTCCGCGTTGTCACCGTTTTTTTTTTTCTCTTTCGACCTCAGGCATTTTTGTCGAATCGCCGCTTCTTCCCCCTTCTTCTTTTATTTGACGGACACTAATGGAAAAATTGAATTACTTCCTCGACCCCTAGAGAGGGTGGAAAAAACAAGATGGGGTGAAAATAATGACGAAGGAATCAATGGTTTAAAAAATTTTAAAAAGTAAAAGAACAACCAACTTTCTAAATCAAAAATCAGATTAACGCATCTTAGAGTCAAGAAAAAATTGAGGCGCTCCGGATACGAAGGGCGAACTCAACATCGGACAAATTTTTTTTCCTTTTCAGATTCTAGACCTCTTGGTGAATACACCCAATAATTTTTATGTTGAGTTCGCCCTTTTTTCCCCTTTAAATACGTAAAAACCGATATGCGGCAAAGCTTTAACTGCGATATCCGAGCGGGTACGAAGGGCGAACTCCACATCCTTGTCCACAACCCCCACTCCTTTTCCCATTCCAGGGCATGACATTTCTGTTGAGTTCGCCAGTAACATAAAACTTTAAAATGCGAATATCTCGAAACTACGTTTTGTTGAGTTCGCCCTTCGTACCCGGAGCGCCTCAATTTAATACCCATCAAAAACAAAATATGAAGGAGAAAAATTAATAAATTTATTAAAAATCGCTGAAGCTGAGAACAATCGGGATGTAGGTAATAAAAAACCTAAGTCCTTCGGGCTTTTTTTTTATTAATCCACGGCTTGATGAATGACGTTAATTTGGTTAGGATCGATGTCGAAGGGCGAGAGAAAAAGAAGTAGGGGAGAAAAAAAGGTGATTTCTCCCCTGCAAAAAAAAAGAAAAAGAAAAAAAACTTTTGAAATTTCATTAGACGTAAACATAGAAATTTGCATATTTTCCATACTAGAACAATAATTAGCTTTTAATATTGGAGATTCATGAAGTTTCCTCCTACTTTCCAAGTTAAACAATAGAATCCCTGGTTATCTCCGAGGGTGGTTTGTAATGCTAATCTCGCAGTAAGTGACGTCCCAAAGAGAAACAAAGAACTTGAGAGTTTTCGCCTCAAAATTAACGCTATTATTTGGTTAAATTTAATTTAGAATGATTCAACAAAAGAAAAACGCTGAAGTTAATCCAATTACGTAAACTATAAAAAAAAAAAATGTGAGATCTCAATTTTTCCAATGGAAAGTAGAAAAGAGCAGAAAAACCTCCTGAGGGATTCGAACCTACAATTGAGGCGCTCCGGGTACGAAGGGCGAACTCAACATCGGACAAATTTTTTTTTTTCATTTTCAGGTTCTAGACCTCTTGGTGAATACACCCATATAATTTTTTGTTGAGTTAGCCCTTTTTTCCCCTTTAAATACGTAAAAACCGATATGCGGCAAAACTCTAACTGCGAATATCCGAGCGGGTACGAAGGGCGAACTCCACATCCTAGTCCACAACCTGGGGCTCCTTTCCCATTCTAGGGCATGATTTTCTGTTGAGTTCGCCCGTAACATAAAACTTTAAAATCCGAATATCTCGAAACTACGTTTTGTTGAGTTCGCCTTCGTACCCGGGGCGCCTCAATTTTATAACATAAAAATGGCTTGCCAAAAACTAAGATCGATAAGAGCTATAACAAATTGGGCCAAATTTTCAATTTTTTGGGAAATTTTTTAAAAAGATTCTAAATAAGGCAACATGTTTTGGATAAAACAAAAAGGAAGAAACAGTTTGCCTCAAGATACCAAAAAATATTTTTGTTTTAGGCCTGACGATGGATAAAAGTTAGAAGCCTGTCGCCTAAAGAAAAATCTTTAAAAAATTAGAATATATCCATTAACAAAAAGCCTTCAGCAAAGAACATACCTACTAGCATCAATATACACAATATAGACAAATCAAAATTTGAAAATTTGGCCCAATTTGATTATTGCTCTTCATCGATCTTTAGAGGCAAGCCTTTTTTATGTTACCCTAAAATTGTAGGTTCGAATCCCATCGGAGGTAAAACTTTTTTTTTCTGCTCTTTTCTACTTTCCATTGGCATTGGTGGCACCTCTTCAATAATTTAACATAAATCTATGTCGAAATTGCTTTGGCTAAAGGGACAAATCTAGTCAAAATTTAAAAGATATCCTTATCACTTCATTTGCTGCAAGAAAACTGCCTTTAACCCTTTCGAGACTGCGTCTGACGCCGTATTCTCTGCGCTACTGGCGCAGCACTTTTTCCCTCACTTCTCCACAACTGCTCCCAGCAAAGCACAGAAAGCGACGAGTGATGCGATGTAATTCATTTCTTCCCCAAAGATTGCCAGTTTTTGCATGTCGCTAGCGCCACGGGAAGCGAAGGTATTAATTTTTTAGAGAGGCTTCCGCTGGCGCCGCTGGGAACTAAGTTGCCTGCGGTCTGCAAACGAAAAGCGCTAAAGGCAACTACAGTCGCCTGCGGTCTCGAAAGGGTTAATCTGCCCTGAGAATAAAAGTCCTTTTTTTTTTTTTTTTTTTTTTTTTTTTTTTTTTTTTTTTTTTTTTTTTTTTTTTTCAGCGTGTTGAGAACATATCGGCAGAGAATTCGAGTATTTGGTGAAAAAAGCAGACAGAAAAAAATGCAGTGTGCCCTTTAGACGGAAAAAAAAAGGTTAAATCAATAAATTTAAAAAAAAAATAATTTTCAAGAAATTTAATACAAAAGAACAATATATACAAAACTAAATCAATACATAAAATAAAATTCTTTGGTTTAAAAAAAATATAAACTCAAACTTGTTTTTGTCATTCGTAAATTTTAAATGAATAAATATAATAAAGTTTATTAATTTTTTTTTCTCCAAACCTTCATGCGCATTTTCAAAATAAAATAATAGTACGATTTCAATTTTTACTTTTTTTTAATTCAGATTCTTTGGATCGATAGCTAATTTTAATTTTGTAAAAAGGCAAAAACTAAATAAAAAAACTATAAAAATTGCACAATAGACAAAGCTTAAGTGAATTTAATAAAAAGTAAGAAAATTCTTAGAGAAAGTACCTATTTTAATATTAAATTTAATGACTTAAAAAAAACCAATATTGAGAAAATTAAAAACTAGCTTAGTACGATGGTAACTTAAAAGAAAATTGAATTTTGATCAGAATATAAATTTTTAAATCTGGTTTTTTGTACAAAGGAACATAAAGTCGAGGAAAAAGCGGCTTGATGCTTATCAAGCCATTTTTTCACTGGACAGAAGTTAAAATATAAAAAAAGTCTTGATATTCGTTTTTTAAATGTAAAAGTAGTTCTGGTAGTCAGGATAAGTGCAGACTGTGTCGGTGGCGATGCTTTGTCGAGAGGAGCAAGGAATCGATGGAAGATCTGGCGTCCATGGAATCTATAATTTAAAAAAATCATTAAAAAAATTAATTTGGAATAAAATAAATGCATACTTTGCTCCTTCTTAAGCGATAGTCCAAATTACGTCTGAGAAGAAAGTGAAAAGTGAGGGACTGGCTCCAACTTTTCTGCACTTGCAAAGGGCAGTCATCTGGGTGTAATTTTCTCTGATACTCCTGCGTTTCGCATACCTTAAAAAAATATTTAAAATTAGTTTTAGTTTAAATTTCTTTTTTTAAAAATAGAAAAGCTTTACAGGTTAAAATGGTTGGTTTAACGCTAATTTTAATCTTATCAAGTGGGCAAGGTGTCTAATTAAATACTGACCTAAATTGATTATTTAATTAGATCCTTGACATTTTACATTCTGGAATAAAAACCCAACCACATCATATCAAATTTCATTAAGAATGTATGGATTTCATAGATTCCTGAGAAAAATTTATTGAATTTATAAAGTACATACTTCGTAGAGAGAAAACTGTTCGACTCTTTCCTTGCTGTTGTAGCAGTTCAGAAGAATTTGTATCAGCTCATCAACCGTGGTATACTCCGATATAAGTAAACTCTTATATTTAGACTAAAAATAAATAATATATTTTTTTATTTATAGAATAAAAAACTTACTCCAGGCATGAGGACACTATCGTAGATTTTGACAAGCCCACCGTTTCTGATTTGAAGGGCAAATCTAAAAATTAAAATATTAAATAAAAATACAGCATATTTTTTAAAAATTACTTTGAATCTCCTCGAGGGTGGCATGATTGTAGAACGGCTGGCCTCGCTTCTTCATCAGAACAATCATCGTTCTAATACCTAAAAAAAATAAATTAATTTTTTTAAATAAATGGAGCATTAATTATGTTTTTTTATGGTGAAATGATAAGAAGATTGTAAAATTAAGCAGCCAAACTGAGTAAAGGGAAGCTTATTAATAGCTCCTAAGAGGACTATTGAAAATCAAATTTTAGGTTAGTTGAGACTTGTGTTAATTGGCTTAGGGGAAGAACTTCAGGCGACTTAGTTGACAATAGTGGTGCTATCTTGCGTCAAATGAAAGACTTCTTTGGCATAACTTTTTTAATAGTTTTTAACTTTACATTTTAATTATTATTGCGTCTGCAAGGTTATTGATTTTACTATCAACAATTAACCAATAATGAGGAAGAAATGACTGTGATAACGGGTATCTCACGACGCGTTTCGGCTTAAAAAGCCTCGTCAGGTGAGCTATTCCCTCTATCACAATATCTGTTCACTGAGGTGGTGAGTGGCTCTATCTCTTGGAGAACGGTGGCGGCGGTGAGCTTTAGGGAGACGGTTTGTTTCCATTCCCGCTGTATCCAAAAATCTCTTGGAGATAGGTTCACAGTGAAAAGATAGAAATGATTTTATCCGTTATCACAGTCATTTGAGGCGCTCCGGGTACGAAGGGCGAACTCAACAAAACGTAGTTTCGAGATATTCGCATTTAAAGTTTTATGTTTCGGGCGAACTCAACAGAAAAGTCATGCCCTGGAATGGGAAAAGGAGTGGGGGTTGTGGACTAGGATGTGGAGTTCGCCCTTCGTACCCGCTCGGATATCGCAGTTAGAGCTTTGCCGCATATCGGTTTTACGTATTTTAAAGGGGAAAAAAGGGCAAACTCAATATAAAAATTATATGGGTATTCACAAAGGTCTAGAATCTAAATGAAAAAAAAAATTGTCCGATGTTGAGTTCGCCCTTCGTACCCGGAGCGCCTCATTTCTTCCTCTATTATTGATTGATTTGTTTGATAGTTCATAACGTTTTTTGAAAAGAGGGTTTTAGGGAATGTCTCCAGACCCAAAAGGGTCAAAATG
Source organism: Orius insidiosus (assembly GCA_014119065.1). Classification (NCBI taxonomy): domain Eukaryota; kingdom Metazoa; phylum Arthropoda; class Insecta; order Hemiptera; family Anthocoridae; genus Orius; species Orius insidiosus. Next base: position 23,932 of record JACGAQ010001539.1, read on the forward strand.
ACCCCCCAAAGAGTCAAAAAGTCTACCACAGTACCTGCTTTTCTGACGGTAACTTCCATTGTGAGGTAAAAAAGATTCGGGTCTCGATGTCTCATCCTGTATTTGTTGAGGAGTAAAGTGACGACTTCTCTGCACGTCGTTTGGTAGTTTATTCCCAGTGTTTTGTATTCGATGTCAGGCCTCAGACATTTCGCATATACTTTAATCGCGCTCTGAAAAAAAAAATTTTTATTTAAAATTTTTATTAAATATATAATTTTACTATCAAACAATTAACCAATAATAGAGGAAGAAATGACTGTGATAACGGGTATCTCACGACACGTTTCGGCTTAAAAGCCTCGTCAGGTGAGCTATTCCCTCTATCACAATCATTTCTATCTTTTCACTGTGAACCTATCTCCGAGAGATTTAGTGGATACAGCGGGAAGATGGAAACAAACCGTCTCCCTAAAGCTCACCGCCGCCACCGTTCTCCAAGAGATAGAGCCACTCACCAGGGATAGCTCACCTGACGAGGCTTCTTAAGCCGAAACGCGTCGTGAGATACCCGTTATCACAGTCATTTCTTCCTCTATCATTGGTTTGATAGTAAAATCAATAACCTTGCGGAATACGCAACAAAAATTAAAGTGTCAATGTTAAATAATTAAGTCCTCCATTCGCTGAAGGAGGGGCTTATAAAAATGGAGAGGAACGGATGTGAACAAGATCTTCTGTGTTTTCAAAAGGCCGGAAATCTGAGAGCACGTGGACACAGAGATCGTCTTTGTCGAGGGGTAAGTTTATCTACCCTGACCACACTTTGACATTTTAGATAAGAGCAAGGAAAAAAACATGATTTATAGATATGGTCCAAAAAACCGGAAATAGGTTTTTTTGAAAGTCTATATTGTATTAGAAATAAAGCCAAGGTTATTGCCTTGAGTTTGGCAAGAAAATGTTTTTCTTGAAGGTTGGCCTTCTTTTGTTTCTGAACTTCTTGGGCTAAAGAGTAGGCTTCCGATTCGGTCATTGCTTACGTTAGTCGAAGGCTTTTGTACCGTTCTCCGTGTAATTGGTATTAGTCTTGGCTAAACGATCTTATGGTTATCGTGTCACAGAGAACAAAAAGTCAAGAAAGTTTTTCACAGCTATTGATTTTTCAATGGATGCTTTAAGGCTGTGATTCTCAACGGGACGGTACCGCCCCCCTGGGGGCGCCGAGAAGTTACTGGGGGCGTTATGCAAAATTTGGGTGATAGGAAGGCAATGGCTAAGTGGCTGGGGCGTTAGGGTGAGTCCTTTTTTTAATTTGTCCGAAAACCTATATTCTGGAACTTTGGTCGGAAAACCTACAATCCAGCCCTTTAGTCCGAAACGTATATACCGGCCCTTTGGTCCGTCAACCGATAATCTGGCTCTTTGGTCCAAAAACCTATATTCTGGAACTTTGGTCGAAAACCTATAATCCGGCCCTTTGGCCCGAAAACCTATAATCCGGCCCTTTGGTCGGAAAACCTATATTCCGGAACTTTGGTCGGAAAACCTATAATCCGGCCCTTTGGCCCGAAAACGTATAATCCGGCCCTTTGGTCGGAAAACCTATATTCTGGAACTTTGGTCGGAAAACCTATAATCCGGCCCTTTGGTCCAAAAAACCTATATTCCGGAACTTTGGTCGGAAAACCTATAATCCGGCCTTTGGTCCAAAAAACCTATATTCCGGAACTTTGGTCGGAAAACCTATAATCCGGCCCTTTGGTCCCAAAAACCTATATTCCGGAACTTTGGTCGGAAAACCTATAATCCGCCCTTTGGTCCAAAAACCTATATTCCGGAACTTTGGTTCAAAAAACCTATATTCTGGAACTTTGGTCGGAAAACCTATAATCCGGCCCTTTGGCCCGAAAACCTATATTCCGGAACTTGGTCGGAAAACCTATACTCCGGCTTTGGTCGGAAAACCTATAACCAAAAACCTATAAACCGGCTTTGGCCAAAACCTATATTCGGAACTTTGGTCGGAAAACCTATAATCCGGCCCTTTGGCCCGAAAACCTATATTCCGGAACTTTGGTCGGAAAACCTATAATCCGGCCCTTGGTCCAAAAAACCTATATTCGGAACTTTGGTCGGAAACCTATAATCCGGCCCTTTGGTCCAAAAACCTATATTCCGGAACTTTGAACCGAAAATAATCCGGCTCCCGTTTTCAAGCTCCCCTTGGCGGCGTCGCTAAATGCTTGTTTCAGGGGGGCGCAGGTTTCAAAAAGGTTGAGAAACACTGCTTTAAGATATTAAATATTGAAAAGGTAGAAAGTTAAGTTTGTGGTGGTGCTACGTGAGAAAAAGTGAAGCGACTTTAGATCATTTTTTAATCTTCATCGATGAACGGTTTCTTTGCGGCTGAGGCCATGAAAGCACTTATTTCAAGTCGATTTTTACATAAGTTTCATTCAAGGGCGTAAATGGAAGCGTGTGATAGTGCGGACACAGAGGAATGTCGAAGGGAAAAGAAAGGGCAAACAACGGACCGGAACGGAAGGAAAAGAAGAAAAAAAAGGATGAAAGAAAATGGAATTCCTCGTGTGGGAGTCTCATAGATCCGCGGCTTCACGGCCCCTAATCGCTACCGGACACAATAACCACAGGTCATCCATTAATAAGAAGGAATGAAAAGTACGTCGTTATCTTTTTCTCTGTCATCATTGTAACAAAATAAACAGTCACCGCTGAATGGGCTCCCGTATCTTCGGCTTTACCGTAAGAAAATTACCATTTATTTATGTGATTTCCAGCTTTGCAGTATATGGACAGGTGGTGACATATCGGAGGGTACTTTGGAAGACGCAGCTGCCGAGGACTTCCTCCCTTCGCGAGGCACGAGCACAAAACACGTGCACCCTACAAACGGAAATGGAGATCCTTTTACTCCACTGCGGGGGATTCAAAAAGCGCCCTTGAAAAAAGATTGAGTAACGCGCACAGGTGCAGGAATTTAAAAAAGTTTTTTTGTTATAAGCTCCATTTTTAAAATTTTTGGCAGGCGTAGTTACGGGTTAAGGCTGGATAAACATTCCTGAGGACAAATGGAGTTCGTCACTTTCTCATTTAGGTATCTGGAGCTTGTCCTTCTTTTTCAGTGAAGATCGTAAAACCTTGACGTTTCTCGAAAGAACTTTACTCTTTTCTCACTTTATAGACTTTTTCGTTTCTTCAGCTAGTTTAGTGGCATCTTGATAAAAAAATGGAGTCATTACGGAATATGTGGCTACCAAAAATACGGTCCACCTCAACCACATCCGTCACTTTCCATTCGTCCGGACACCATAAGAATTGGCCAATTGAGTTTTCATTACGTAAAAACTTAATAATGAGAGGGGAAATATCCGAAATAGGCTCATTACAGGCATTAAACTGATTGTCATGCATAACGCCCTCGCCTTCGGAACCGCTATTTGATCCGCGGATTTTACGTAAACGGAAAACCCTAATTATCATTAAAAGCGTAGAGAAATGATCTTTTTTTTTTTTTGTCTGGGAATCGCTCTACATAAATCAATGTTGAAGGATAATTTTTTGAAAATCTCCGACTGACTCCGATGATAGTCGAGACAAGGGTGGCAATAAAAATTATTCACTCTCCGCCTCCGGGAATCCGGTCCCGGAGCTTCGAAAATTCGCGAGCTTTCTTTCTTTTTATAAAAAGACGGAATGCATTTTTTTCCCCAGGAGTCTCACGGAGGAGAAAAAGATACGAATTAAGATGTGAATATTCACTAGTGTCTTCCCACAGTTCTGACCCACATCCGTAATGATATGGGAGACATAAAAGGATCCTACGCTCACTAGAAATAATTAACCTAAAGAAAAGTCCTAGGGAAAAAAATTTTCTTGTGTAAAATGACATAAATGAGCAAACGAGACGTCATTTTCGCCTACCTACTGCGGCTGTGGTTCATTAGGTGATCCCGACTTCCGCTGGGGATCCCGACGCATCTGTTAAAGCATCTGCCCGTAAACATTTCAAATCCGTTCGACATTAGGCCACGGATTTAAACTTGACAGCTACTCCTCAACTTCCAGTTTGTAAGCACGTACAGCATCTTTAAAAAATTCTTTATTCTAGCTTGCCTCCTATCGTTTCTTCTAGATTGCCTCCTATCGTTTCTAGCTCGCCTCCTATCGTTTCTTCTAGTGCCTCCTATCGTTTTCTTCTAGATTGCCTCCTATCGTTTATTCTAGCTTGCCTCCTATAGTTTCTTCTAGCTTGCCTCTTATCGTTTTCTAGATCGCCTCCTATCGTTTCTTCTAGCTTGTCTCCAATCGTTTCTTCTAGCTGCCTCCTATCGTTTCTTCTAGCTTGCCTCCTATCGTTTCTTCTAGCTTGCCTCCTATCGTTTCTTCTATTGCCTCCTATCTTTTCTAGCTTGCCTCCTATCGTTCTTCTAGCTTGCCTCCTATCGTTTCTTCTAGCTTGCCTCCTATCGTTTCTTCTAGCTTGCCTTCTATCGTTTCTTCTAGCTTGCCTTCTATCGTTTTCTTCTAGATTGCCTCCTATCGTTTCTTCTAGCTTGCCTATCGTTTCTTCTAGCTTGCCTCCTATCGTTTCTTCTAGCTTGCCTCCTATCGTTTCTTCTAGATTGCCTCTATCGTTTCTTCTAGATTGCTTCCTATCGTTTCTTCTAGATTGCTTCCTATCGTTTCTTCTAGCTTGCCTTTTATCGTTTCTTCTAGATTGCCTCCTATCGTTTCTTCTAGATTGCTTCCCATCGTTTCTTCTAGCTGCCTTCTATCGTTTCTTCTAGCTTGCCTCCTATCGTTTCTTCTAGCTTCTATCGTTTCTTCTAGATTGCCTCCTATCGTTTCTTCTAGCTTGCCTTGATTCTCCAGCTCCATCCAATGTCCATCAATGGAAGAACCAAAATTTGATGTTTTAGGACAGCTACATCACTTATTACGACTTGACATCAAACCGACTATCAGGTTTTGGCGTCTTAACATCCGAAGGATATCTCCCTTTTATCTTTACATATCCGTCAAGATACGAAGAATTCGAGACTTGGTTAAAACATAGAAAAAAAAGGCACAAAAAATTTCTCTGGCTAAAGGCCAAAAACGTTTTCAACACATTTACAACTCAATTGTGCAACTTAAAGGTTTAAATTGAACAAAAAGTTACAACAAAAGATTAGTTAGGGCGAAAAAAAACGAACGGAATGCTGTCTTGAGTGGTCCAATTATGAAATTAAGTTCGGGCTAAGTATCCAATCATGAACGATCAAAAACCGTTTGCTGTAAACCTTGACTCATTTGTAATGGAGCGATTTTTAAAAAGAATTTTTTATGCTTGAAGTATTCTTATTTTAGTGGTTGATTAAGGGGCTTCTGTTTTAGAGCTTCAATTGGACTTAATGGACACTTGCGGTCAAAGATAGGGTTCATGGCTCAATTAGAAGGGGGGTTATCAACAAGTTGATACCTTCCGACTTCCTGTAAACTCGTTCACACGGCTTGGAAAAATCGAAAAGGTGGCCACCTGTTTTTTCGGGGGGAAGGTCGAGCAATTATAAAATGCCTTCCGAGTCCTTCGGGGACGTAACAGGTGCCGGGTGAATGGACCTGCAGATCGCGTGCCCCGTCAAAAAAAATGTCATACGCAAAAATTTAAATAACACCGCAAACTTTCACTTAACCACAAATCTAAAATTATTGACTTTAAAAATTTACTATTTTCTAATTTGGAAATTTTGAATCAAATAGATTTCAGCTGACCATAAAAGACTTGCCGAATTTTTTACATCTTAAGGGGAGGGTTTTAAGTTGGTTACTTTGTACATATTTCGTTGTGAGCAACGGTTTCGGTTTTTCCCTTCTATCTTGGAAACCGTCGCTCAAAACGAAAAAAATGTCATAAGTAAAAGTTGTAGCTACGGAAATTTACTACATAAAATATCTTAGTTTTTTCCGTCAGAGCAATTTTTAGGAGATATGAAGGTTTTAAGTTTCAGACAGGCTCTGTAGGTTATTAGTTTTAACCTCATAACTCCTTAAATATTGCTCTTACGCAAATAATGAATAAAAAAAAATTTTTGTAGGAAATTTCCGTAGCTACGACTTTTACTTAGGACATTTTTTTCTTTTGAGCGACGGTTTCCGAGATAGAAGGGAAAAACCGAAAACCGTTGTAACAACGAAAAATTTGCAAAGCAACCAACTTAAATACTTCCATATCTCCTAAGTATTGCTCTGAAAAAAAAAATACTTTATGTAGTAAATTTCAGTACCTACAACTTTTACTTATGACATTTTTCGTTTTGAGCGACGGTTTCCGAGATAGAAGGGAAAAACCGAAAACCGTTGTTATCAACGAAAAATTTGCAAAGCAACTCACTTAAAAACCATCATACCTCCTTAAGACATCAAAGACGTGACTGGATGAAGCGAGTACGAGTTCAAAGGGCGACAAAAGAATCAAAGATCCGGTTTAATTGGATACTTCAACTTCTATTTTGAATGCCGGAAATTTCGGCTATAAATAACCCGCCGCTGACTTCACATCGTCTTGCGTCAATTAAGTTAAAAAGGACCTATCCTAATCTTATCTCATGTTAAACTACTTGAACCTCCAATGTCCCAAGGCCTTAAAAAACCAAGAATTTAAACAATCTATTAATTTTATTAACAAAGAAATGTTTATGCATCAAGAGACGTGGAGATTTTTTGTCCTTGATTATTTATTTAAAAAAAGAAATTATTTCTTTTGTTTTCAATACTTATTGACACGCAATGCGGAACACTGGTGACCCATTTCTTTTAAATGAAGGTCCAGTTTTCTCTTAAGATCTTTTCTAGCCTTTTTTTTTTCCTTTCGTGTAAAAGACCTGTCTTAGATTCGTTTATAATTGCACAGAGCATTCAGGTCGTGTAAAATTTTCTAGAGACAAAAGAGGATCAAAATGACGAAAAAAAAATGTTGCTCCTTCTTGTGTAAAAACGATCGTTTAACACAGGATTAACAGTTAATTAAACACCTCGTGTCCGGCATTCTTGGCTCAAACCTTTCAAGAGCATCTTAAATATCCGATGAATCCAATTAATTTTTGAGCATCCGCTTAATTCTCAGCATCCCCTTCACTGTCTCCCGTAATTTTTTTTCAATTAAATAATCAAACTCATTGTTCTCTCAATAAGAGTTTCCGTTCTATTTCAACGGTGGGGGGGTGTTTGTCCCTTTTTTTTCCCCCTGAGATTGTTTAGACGAACAAAAAAAGGACTGGTTGAAGAGCTTCCAACGAAAACTTCCTTAAAGAGAAGTAACAATATAGGAGAGGAAGTATAAGGGAGGGGAAGTATAAGGAAGGGGAAGTAAAGGAAAGGGAAGTACAAGGGAGGCGTAAGTTTTTGTTTTTGTTATTCTCGAAAAATTTTCCAAGTTTTTTTTTTGTTTTCAAAAAATTCTGAGTTTTTTTTGTTTAACACTTCGTTACTCACGTGGACAGTTACAAGTTACTCACCTCGGGTCTGGGCGGACCGAGTATTTAAATTAGTGAATTATTGTCCAAAACGATGTAAACTTATTAAATACTCAATTTTTTGATCACTTTTAACGTTTTTCTTTTGATTTATAAATTTAAAAATTGGAAATCAATTATTTTGATTATTTATTGATGACTTGAAACTTGCTCCTCCAAAAGTGTATTCCTTCAATCTTACACTTTTCAAAAATTGATTGCATATAACTAAACTTCCAATTGCTTTTCAAGCTGCTTTTTTAAATAATTGAAATGCTAAATATTCTTACAAAATTACACATTATGCAAAAAAATACGTTATATATTTGGAAATTGAAATTAAATATTCTAAAAATGCAGTATCAATTCATTATTTTTGTAACATGAATACTCACCTCGGGTCAAATTGACCCGAAATTATGTGGTTCTATTGGTTCAAGGAGTAAAATGGCGGGATAAAATGACGTCATCGGGTCCCTACGGACCCGAGGTGAGTAACCACGTATCAATAAAAAAAAGGGAAATTAGAAAAAAAAATTATATTCTTGTTACGTAGTTACTCACGTCGGGTCAATATGCCTCTCTTAGCTAAAAAATTTAGTATTAGAAAGTAAAAACATAACCTAACAGTAGCTCTTATCAAATAAATAGAATAGATAAATCCCATTGGGCAATTTGAGAAGCATAAAATTAAAGAAATATTGAAAAAACAGACAGTCGGGTCCGCAGGGACCCGACGTGAGTAACGAAGTGTTAAATTTCCGAGTTTTTTTGTTTTTTAATTTTCCGAGTTTTTTTTTTAAATTTCCGAGTTTTTTTTTCTTCAAAATGTTCCGATTTTTTTTTTTTTTTTTTGAAAAATTGTCTAAGTTCTTTTTTTGAAAATTTTTTGAAGTGTCGAGGTAGAAATAATGGGCTCTTTGGCCTAGGGATGTGCCTCTCGTAAAGGGTAGAAGTATGAAATTTCTCCTACTAAAAAAAAAAAATAATTAAAAGTGGCTCTTTTTTTACGCCGAAAATTCGACAAAAATATACGGAGTAATTGGTGAAATCGGACCAACGGTTCGGCCCCAGCGAATTTTTTAAAATTTCAACAGAAATATCTCCGCCATTTTTCGAAATTCAAAAATCGCCCAAGTTTCCCTCCCAAAAACCCGACGTGGAGGGTATCACAATAACTTCTTTATGGAAGTTAATATAGGAAGGGGAAGTATTAGGAAGGGAAAAGTATAAGGGGGAAGTATAAGAGGAGGGGAAGTATAAGGGAGGGAAGTATAAGAGAGGGGAAGTATAAGGGAGGGGAAGTATAACGGAGAGGGATGTATAACGGGGGGGAAGCATAACCGAGGGGGAAGTATAACGGAGAGGGAAAGTTTTTTTTTTTTTTTTTTCGAAACATTTTTCAAGTTTTTTTTTTTTTCAAAAATTTTTTAAGCTTTTTTTCGAAAATTTTTTCAAGAATCAAGGTAAAAATAATGGGATTTTGCCCAAGAGAGGTTCCTTTCGTAACGCGTGGAAGTATGAAATTTCTCCCTACTAAAATGATAATTTTTTTACAGCAAAAATTCGTATTTAAAACTATCAGGAGTAATTGGAGAAAATTTGGTGAAAATCGGATGAAAACTGTGGCGGTAAAGTGTCCCGGAAAAAAATGCTACGGACGGCCGGCCGGCACAACAGACATAGTTGAGATCGGTAATGATCAATATTCCATTTGAACCTCCGGGGTCTGGAAGACCCTTCCCCAAAAACCCAACATCGAGGGTATCACAAAACTTCTTTAAGTACGTTAATTAACCGTAAATGAGACAAATTTGACCAGCTTTTTTAAGAATTCAAGGATTTGTAAGCGTAGAATATGGACCAAGGTGAAGGGCCTGTAAACTGAGAGGGTTAAGACAGCTACTAATATTTACCAAGCGATATCTTCGTATTCCCCGAGATAAAAGCGTGGGAATCAAAGCGGTGTTCTGTTACCACTCCGATTAAAATCCCATTTCGTTCAAAGAACATTTTCATTCATAAAAACAAAGAATTTTTTATGAATGAAAATTTTAAAATAGAAAAAACTCAACAAAATGTGGCGTCTATGTATAGAAAAAAGGAAATGACGTTTTTTTTTACCTCAGGAAGTTTTCTTGTATTTCGAAATACAATAGGCACGACAGTCACATTCAAAATTTGGTAACGCCTACCAATCTATTTACTTGTGAGTATGAAACCCTGTTTCCAAACCATATTCATTATAATATTAGCTTTGTTCACTCCGCAGTTTGAAACTCTTGGAGCATGCGGATTTGGACGTCATATCTGACGTCGTTCAATTCGTTTTTCGTCAAATCTGAAGTCATCTGACGTCGAATTTGACGTGCAGATCCTTCTGCGCATACTCAAGGAGTTTCAAATCAGTTTCACACTGCGGTTGGAAAAGCTAATATTTCTGCCTTACCTATACAGGTAAGATTAAGTGAATAATCATATTTTTATGGACAGATGGAAAAAGTTATCACGTTGTTGGTGAAAATAAAATGAGGAGAAGACGAGAAAATTAGCCTTGATTCAGAGGAGGCCTCGGCCAAAGGTCAAACTCTTCTTTCTCCATGCTTGTTTATTTATTAAAAAACAACTTCACAGGAAGTATAAGATAGAATAATGGACCTTTTGCCCAAGGGATATCCCTCTCGCGAGTGGTGAAAGTACCTATCAATTTCTCCCTAAAAAAATTTTTTTGTTTTACTCCAAAACTCGTAAAAAATACATAAAAATTATTTGATCAAAATCGGCCGCAGGGCATATCACCGCCATTTTTTTCGAAATTCCAAAATCTCCATCGTTTCTTTCTTGTTCATCGATGTGTGAAAATTTGGAGGAAATCGTTGAAGACTGTGGCCGTGAAATTTCCGGAAAAAAATTCTACGGCCGGCCGGAACCACAGACAAAGTGGAGATCGGTATTGATCCTACGGGATCTGGAACCCTTTCACAAAAACCCGACATCGAGAAAAACCCGATCATATATTTTCATGTTTGCTTTATTTATCCAACAGTCATGCTTCAATCCTTAGATTGAATTCGTCAATCGTCTCTTTGTATGAGAAAGTGTTCGGCGTATTCGAAAAATAGAGAGAGAGAGAGAGAGGGAGAGAGAGAGAGTGAGTGAGAGACAAGAAACTTGATAGTTGATTAGGTTCTTAAACCTGGATGAAATGAGATAACTTTTTATTCGGAGATTTTTATTAGAGTGATGTTCACGCGATGGCGCATCTGACTAGACTAAATATTTTATAAATTAAAACATATGTTTTTGAGATCCATGTGTCGCCACCCAGCCGAGAAAAGAAGGGTGAAGGTCCGAGGTGCTGTGTGTCGAGCGATGATGTGTGTGCAGATGCTGGAACGCGAACTGTCGAGCTGTGACGTGAGTGTCTCAGATGTCTAGAAGTTCGTTCCGAAGTCGAAGTTCCAATTCAGCAGGTCGATGAGGTGCGGGACTGCTGACGAGTAGAGGGAGAATTGCTGGCGCGTCGATGGGTGATCAAACGTGCCGGAAGCTGTTCTCGTTGTGTTTGTATGTTGTGAAAATATGAACCTTGTTGTTGTTCCATCGCTGTGTTCGTGTTCGTCGTTTTAGTTTTAATTTAATTAAAACATATGTTTTTGATATCCATGTGTCGCCACAAACCTAATCAAGTTGTAAATTTAACAAAATTAATATTTAGGTATTTTTAAAAAAATTAATGTTCAGTAACAAATAAGGAAAAAACTTTCTTTTTACCACTTAATTCAATCACTTTCCATTATTTGTAAATGTGTAAATTTATTTTGGACGAAAAACAATTTATATGAGTTCCTATACGTTTCGTAATCCGAGGGCGAAGGAGACTTGTGAAGACTTTTAGATAGGTAGGTATTAATATAATAAGGATGAAACCCTTTTTATTTTCCTTGTCTCTCTCTCTCTTTTTTCTTTTCTTTTTTTTTTTTACGTAATCTCCTCAGTATTATTGCGCAAAAGATTTATTTTTCGAATACGCCAACACTTTCTCATACAAAGAAGACGATGGACGAACGGCCGTGGAGGTATGCGCCCTTGAAATAAGGTAATTATAATTGTTTCACTCTTGGAAAATGAACTGGAGTTATGTTTTAAAATTAAGATGCGCAAATGACCCATGTGGTTGGGCTGCCACAAAAAAAAAAAAAAAAAAAAAAAAAAAAAAAAAAAAAAAAAAAAAAAAAAAAAAAAAAAAAAAAAAAAAAAAAAAAAAAAATTAGATGGTCTGCACTGCACAAGAAGTTACTAAAAAAAATTTTTTTAAGACTTTCTTCCTTTCTATATTCCCGAAATATTTTAAATTAATGGCGGAAAAAATTAAAAAGAGCAGAGAAATTCCTCCAATTTAAAACGTCGAAGGATTATGGACCCCAGGAAGAGGCTTTCACCACAATGCCATCGCGCCGGGTTACCTACAAGGCTATGGGAAACCTTAAGAGTCAACTCCGAACACTGGCGCAACCAGACAACTGAACATGGAGAGTATTGCAATAACTTCTCTTTAAGAAAGTTGTTAAGAGAGTTGTCAACCCTTGGGTCTACTGGTCTTACTATAGTATAATATCTAAGGGTTATGTTCATAAACTGATGAACTACACATACTAAGAACAAGGTACTAGGTGCGGCTAATAATAAAAGTAAAAGTGACAACGAACTTAGATGGCTAACTTCCTATTCCTAAGAACTTAAAATTGAACAAATTTTCCGAACACAAGACGCAATCAGAGCCTTCTTCCCCCCCCCCCCCCAAAAAAAAAGAATATACTACATATTCGGCCCTCAATTTATGGATTTTTATAAATGTTCGGGAGGTACGCCTTCTCATAAGACCGATATTATTTTCTTAAAACGTCAAAGAAACGGATTTCTTCTTTCTTTTTTACTGCACGAAACGAGGTATGGAAAAATAAGTTGATTTCTTACCTTAGCAGAGTTTCGGCGGGATGAATTGCTCTTAAAAAAGAGGCGTTGAGCGCGCTAGAAGTCTAAATGCCTGAGGTAGGTCATAACAGAACACTTTCCACTTCAAGACTGAAGACGTTACGGACCTTCCACTCCTGTGACTCCCACCACAAGACTCAAGAGACTAGCCTCACCTCTTTGTGTGAGAACGCGAGGCCTCCTTTTTCATACTTACTGTTACTATCGTTATCAAACTGCATACTTCAAACAATTTTGCAATGAAATCAATTCCAGTTGAACGACCACAAGACACTGCCTTAGCTCAACTTGTAAGATCATTTGTAAAAAAATCACAGTGGATGAAGTTCCACAATCAAAGTGACCTTGCCCACTTTGTCAACACTTAAAAACCACCCGATTCGAGCTATTAAAACAACTAATCTGATGTTAGTTCGGATGAGCAGGGGGGAGAGTGTCAGATGGTAGTAGTTTCAAGTCAAGAATCAATCTTATCCCCCATATACATAAATAAATGCTATTAAGATGATTTAATAGAGAAGAAATCCTTTTAGGCCATCTTGAAAATTATAAGCTCTTTTTAATCGTTTAATTTTACAATATTTACAAGTACAATAAATGAATAGTGAACCATAATGATCCTTGTTGAGTTTTAAAATTCCATTGTTTCTTCGTCTTCTTCGGCCAGCTCATCCATGAATTCATCAGCCTTTTTTCTTTTTTTGGGCTCTGAAAGAATTCAAAGATTGACATTTAAATGAAACTTGAAAAAACTTGTTACCTTCACTGTAGTATTTTGCCGTTTTCACCATCAAATGGTTGACATCTTCTTCACCTTCAGCCCATTCAAGGACGAGCCTTCGGCCAAGTAAATGAGTGCTCTGACCCAAAGCTTCCATCGCTCGCTATTAAAGTTTCAATAAAAACGTTGACACAAAAATGGAAATTACCTTCGCATCCTGTTTGGACATGAATTCAACGAATGCAAAACCACGATGTGGACCGGTTCCGACAAGTTTCTTCGGAAGACGCACAAACTTAAGTTCTCCAAAAGTTCTAAAAAAAAATTAAAATAAATATAATAAAAAATAAAAATACAATGATTACCGAAATATTTCAGAAATTTCATCAGCAGTCGCTTGAAATGGTATGTTCCTTACTAAAATCTTAGTACCTGTTTGATTAGTCATATTCGTTCTTTTCTTTTGCCAATTTCGGTATCTCTATAAAAAATAAAGCCATCACAATAAACAGTAATTAATGATTTAAAAAAAATTAATATTAGATTTACATAGGAAGGAACTTCTTTGGACGAGGGGAACGCAGGCCAAAATGGATTAGAAGAATGCCATGCCTGAACATCACATGAGAGCCATGAGAACTTTCCCACAATGGTACTAGAAGTCCTAAACTAATAACCCTCTAAATCTTTCAATAGGAATCTGTAAAATCTGTGGTGTCGCACACACGCACACGTAATTCATCTATTAACTAGGAAAATACACAGAGCTAGCTGCCAACAGCCAAGCTAAAGGCATGAGCATCGCCAGAGAATACCTTTGTGGTAATGGAGAACTACTTGGAAGCCCAATGAGAAGGTTAATGAACGAGCTCACAAGGAGTCAGGATGACCTCCATTGACTTGGAACTCGTTAACTGTGAACGTTAACAGTTCAAAGCTATATGCGTTACAATAAACACGGAACTCTGCTGTCATATTTACAGGAGTGGAGAGTGATTTTTGGAGAACTTTTTCAGCAACTTGGCCAAGATGGAAAAACTCGCCAGGCCAAAGACCAACCAAGCTACTCGGACCAGGCAAGGACTACATTACATAGTCTGTACAACTGATCTTTGAAAACAACTGTGCACATAATCCCATAAGCTCAAAGCATTATATTAAATGACATTGAACTCATCCCATTGACAGCAGAACACCAGGTTTTGCTGGATATTCTTTCATTGCTAAAAATGAATTCACTAAGTTTACTACAAAATTAAAACCTATGTTCCAGAAACCTAATTTCTGAATACTGCGGAAATTATAAATGCCAATAACATACCTCGTAGTAGTTCGGTTGGATCGTTTCAATTCAAGCTGATGCCCTAAAAGGGTTGATCCTTGCAGTCTTTTTAAAGCTTCATTCAAGGAAGATTTTAAATAAAACTGAACAAATCCATATCCCATTGACAGCAGGACACCAGGTTTTGAAGGATCTTTTTTCTTTGCTATAGACACACTCGCTAGTTTGCCAATTTCTTTAAAGTGCTGAAAGTATTAAGAAAACAGATAAAGAATTTTTTTTTAAATGTATAAAAAGTTGGAATGAGTTTTAAAAATAAAAATGAACCTCTTTCAAATTTTCTTCAGTCGTATCAAAATGAAGGTTTTTTACGAACAATGTGGCATCACTTTCTGGAATCAAGTTATCTTCTTCCTCAATTTCATCTTTTTTCTCCACTTTAAGTGTCTTGCCTGGAAGGAAAAAAAACTTGGAATCAATATTTTCTTTTAATGTTTTAATAACCTTTGACTTCAAGGATGTCTTCAGGAGCCCATTCTAAATAAAGGGGTAGATGTTTAAATTTAGAGTAGGCCAATTTTCTAAATGCACTCATGGCTTCAGAAGGCTCCAAAAATTCAACAATACCTAAAATAATAATGTTTAAACAAATTTTAAGTTTTAAAATTACTAATTATTTACCCGAGATTCCACTGGGTGGAAGAATAACCCTTCCTAATTCACCATATTTAATAAACAACTCTCTTATTTCAGCCGCTGTTGTTTTGGCAGGAAGATTTTTAACCAAAATTACAGTTTTTGACCTGGTTTTAGCTTCCTAAAAAAATAAATATTTAAGATTTAACAGCAATTATGAAATTATACCTGGTTAAACATATCAATCTTAACACCATTGTCAATTAAAAACTGTTTGGTTTCAGCAACAAGCTGAGTTTCCGCCAATGCCATTCTTACAGCAGCATTTGATCCAGTCAAAACCTAACAAATATTCATAGAAAATAATCTAGCAAGAAACTTAAATACTTCTTCTTTTGTTGAATTATATTTTTCCGCAATGACTTCAGCGATTGCATTCATATCAAGAAATAAAGAATTCCAATTATGTGAAGATCCAGATTTACTTTTTATTTTTTTAATTTTGTTTTTCTTAAAATTTGAATTGTCCTCTGAAATGATGTTTGTTAATTCATCCTAAAATAATGTTAATCACCATTGATTTCTTCTTCATCCTTCGACTTTGCGGGTAACAAATGAAGCATGCGACCTTTGAAAACACTTCCATCGAGTTCCTCAAAAGCTTTTGATGCATCTTGAGGTAACAAATACGTCACTATAGCGTATCCTTTATGTTCTCGAGTATTCCGATCAACTGGATAAATCAATTCAGACACAGATCCGTATTTTGAGAAAGCCTCACTCAAATCGTCTTCCGTCACTGTATACGGTAAATTACGGACAAATATTCTTCCAGATTCGGCCACAGATTCAGCATTTTCCAACTTATCCTCTTGTTCTTTCCACCTATGATTCATAATAGAGTCTAAGCATATTTTAATAAAAGAAAATTACTTATTAGGTACTTTATCACTTTCATTATTTTTATTTTTATATTCCGATATGTTTATCCGATGTCCATCTAAAATTTAAATTGTTTTAAGTGTATATGTATAATATAAAATACATACTCATGAACGTTTTATTGTATACTAGAGCACGTTTTAGCTGTTTTTCAGTTTTAAAGCCTACATAAGCGATTCCTTTTTGCTTTGGAATTCTTAGAGAATCAATATGGACGGATTCAAGCATTTTAACAATATCTTGTTTTTTAGTTTTGTAAGGAAGATTACTCACTTTTATAGTAAAATAATTAGTTTTCTTTTCAGCCTTTTCAAAATTTGGGTTCACCCCAATCATTTTCTTGTGTAAATACTGAAATAATAATAAATAAATGAAACAAAAATAATAAAAATTAATAATCTTACCTCCATGTCAGATATTTTATTATTTAGGGCTATTTCTGGTTCTCTACTATTTCATGTTTTTTGTTTTCCTCATTCCCACTTTCCACTTCCTCTTCAGATTCAATTTCGTTAAGTTTGTCTGCTTTACCATGCAGCTGAAGAAATTGGACAAACTCAGCATCATCTTTGTGCTTGGAAAAAAAATTAGAAAAAATAAAAGAAACGTTTTTTATACTACTTTCTTAAGCTCTTCTATCAACTCTTCATCGTGGATTTGCTTCTTCGATCTTATTTTAGATTTCTTTTCTTTCTTTTCAAATTCCTTCTGTTCAACTTTGATTTCACTTTTCTTATTCACTGAGCTGTCTGAAGCATATTTGCTCCAAGCTCTTGGCTTGTTTGGATCACCTAAGTCGGTACAGGATTCAACTTGAATTCGTGATGTTCCAATAAAGGACTTGTCGAAGTGTTTTATCGCTTTTTTCGCCTCTTCTTCTTTCTCATATCCGACAAAAGCAAACTTCCTAAATTTGCCATCTTTCGTGTGCTTCAACTGTACGTCTGTAACTCTTCCAAACTCGCTGAATTTTTCTTTTAATTTCGAAGCGTCAATCTGCCAAATACGTTAGGAAATTAGAACACATATTTCATTAAATAAACTGAAGAAGAACTTACGATATCGGGCAAATTTTTAATAATAATTCTTGACATTTTGGTTTGGTTGACGTCTAGAATCTAGTTTCAGAGAATACCAATTCGCAGGGAACTAATGTAAAGATGATTTTAGAATAAGATTAAGAATTAAAGCCTTTACATACCACGACTCACGAGCTTTCACAAAGTAGCAACCGTGCCAAGAAATATGCAACACTCATCACAGAACAACGAAAACACGTGTTATTGTTGTTCTGTGACACTCATATAATAAGTAATCATAATCAACATAATATGGAGAGGTTATTTATAAAAATGCTATGACGTCATATTCGGAATTGCTTTATTTAATAGTAACTACTGTACTAATCATTAAAATGCGATGAAGAATTTTGTATCTGTAATTAATTTAAAAGCATAAAATAAAGACCAGGGACTAGTGTTTATTCTATGATCCTTGTAACTAGTTCTAACCCAAGCAAAACATCTTTGAAACTCTCCCTAAAATGATGTCATCGATTGCTTCATTTTTCTTAATTGAGGCGCCATGTTCCATGAGCACAATCTTTGTCAAATTCCTCTTGTCTATGGTATCAGGCTCGGACTCTCGGAGTTTAGAGGTGACAGAGCCCTGAGCCAGAAGCCACAGATGTTATTTAAAGGGAAATCTTCATTTTATTCTTTTTTTTTTTATTGATGGAGTTTTATAATATGAATTCATTTTCATATTTTTTTAACAATATCGTCGTATAGTTTTAATCATAGTAGTTGTTTGCTGAAAATTCTTACGTTTGATTTTAGTTGTGATTTTTTTACTTGACTATCGAGGTTTGTTGACATTAGGTTCGTTTAATTTTAAATGGAAACTCCCACGTTAGCCGACGTCGGTTTAATCGACATTCCTTTCGAGCTTGAGTCTGAATGCAATTTAGTGACTGGTAAATATTTTTCATTATTATTATTATTTGTTTATTACTTTAGTTAAGTAAGTTTAAAATTAAGCTTAGCAATTACAATTAGCTAAAAATGGCTGGATACAATCAAAATCAATGACCATAAATGACGTCGGTAATATTATGTGATGGTTAGAGTTTTTAATCTTTTTCGAAAGAAGGCCCTGAAAACCCACAAATATAAACTCTCTAGTATTGTAAGGACCCAAGGGTAAAGTATCAGAAAATAATCCATGACTGTTGCGCTTGTAAATGAATTTTTCTACCACTTTAACTCCATTATTATGGGAACTCACAACGGCGTTGTTTTAGTTGTGGAGCATTTTGATACTGTAAGATTTTAATATATATTTTTCAGAAGGGAACTCTGAACTCAGTGCCACCGATAAAATTTATTTGTCATTTCCATTTGCTGTCCAAGACCTTCCAAATGAGAAATTGGTCAGCCTGGTTTTCGATGAAAATAACGTATGATTTCAAGATGAAAAGTAATATTTTCATTCTACCTATCTAAATTTTACAGCTTCCATCTGTTATTGATCAGCAAGTACTTCTTCGAAATGAAATGAATTCAATAGAACTGCAGTCCGAAAAACCAAATCAAAGTTCCACTGTTAAACACCATGGGTATAATCAAAATTATATATTTTTACCCGACATTTTGATGGTTTCTTCCTTCCTACCTTCCTGCCGTATCCATTTCCGTTCCTTTATATTTCCCTCTCTTTTTCCCTAACTTTTCCCTCCTTTATATTCTCTTTGAGAAAGTTCCCATTGGGACCAGCTCCAGACTAGTACTTAATTCTCTCTCATTTGCTATTTTCAATATTAAATTAATATACGTTTTGATAAATTTTTGTTGATTAGAAACCCTAATGAGGAGAAATGTCAGAATTTGGAAAAGACACTAAAACCAGAAGTCCAGTCGAAAAACGTAAGTTAATGTACCTGCTAATAAAATTTTAATTTAAGTAAATAATTCTTTCAGTACTTTTGTGAGTTGTGTAATGTTTGGTTTGAAACTCGTCGTCTACTACAAAAGCATAAACTCAACCATCTTACCGAAAAACCATACAAGTGCTCAGAATGTCCTGAATCTTTTAACTTTGAGGTAAAAATTATTAATTTTAAAAATAAGTATGTATTTTATTTTAATCGTTTTCATTTTAGAACAATTTAATTCCTCATTTGGCGACTCATGATCCAGAAAATCCGTTTTGTCCCATTTGTAAAAAACGTTTTAAAAGAGTTGCTGGACTTAAAGCCCACATTTGGGTACACCATAGTGAAGATAGTCTCTTCTGTCAGGAATGCGGCGAAGAATTCACCTGCCAGGTATTATTTTATATTGCTTAATTGTTTGGGACAATTCTATTTAATTGTTTGCTGGTCATCTAATCTCATAATGTGGAATAGGCAGGGCGGGATTGAGGGCCCAAATAGGGGTTTTTGCCTAGAAAATTAACTTCAATGACTGCATTCCATAGTGGAGTTCAGAATTTCTAGGATTTCTAGGAAGTGATTCAATTATGACCCTGAGCCACTCCACCATTAAAGTCTAGTCCACACTTGTGTCATCTAGGAACGCGGTAGCCATTCATGTTTTTGTGTCGGGATCTCAGCTCCCTGTTGACTGATCTACTTGAAATTTCATACAGCTCTTCTTTGATATGATGTAATCAAATTCTGAAAATTTCAAGTCGATCAGAATACAGGGTTTAGTGATATAGTTCTAAATACCCGGTTTTTGCTGTTATCGTGTTCTTCTCCTCTTTCTCCTTCTTCTTATTCAGGTAGACTCAGCTATGGTGAAACCAGCTTGGATGGGACTTAAGATAATTTGAAATGATCTAAAAAATTAACCAATTGTAGTAAAGTGAAATTAGGAAGGGGGTAGGAAGGGTAAAATAGAGTAGAAAAAAGTTCTGCCCCTAGCAGGATTCGAACCTGCGACCTCAGGGTTTTCGTCCCTGCACTCTGCCACTGAGCCTTAGAGACCTGTTAATATGCCCTGTGATCTGGATCCCACATGTTTTCCAAACAGCATCTTTTCTGTTAATCCCTTACTTTCAACCGAGATGCGATTCGGGAAACCACTAATTTAGAATCGATAGAAGAGATGTGTTGTGTGTGATGTGATTTATTAGGCTCTGATGATATTTAGGTCATAAGTTATGGTACCCCCCCCCCACGGAGAAAATTAGGGTGAAGGTCTGGGTGCTGTTTGTCGAGCGTGTACGGATGCTGGAACGCGAACTGTCGAGCTGTGACGTGAGTGTCGCAGATGTCGAGAAGTTCATGAATCATCCCACACCCCTCAGTTTGATTTTTATAGTTTAACCACACTCCTGGATCCTAATTTCATTAGATGTTAATTTTTATTGTTCAATGCTGATTTTATGCTTTTAATATTAAACCATGTAAATCAAGAAGGTGAAGTAGAATAGAAAAAAGTTTGGTCCCAATTTTATTTTGTTTTTCAGATTCAACTCGATAATCACATCCAGGAACATGTCAGTGATTTAGTTTCGCCCTCAAAATCGTACCATTGCAAAAATGTGATGTCAGGTTGGACTCTTTAGTTGCGTTTAAAGCACATATGAAGGAGCTCCAACATAAAGTACTCCTTTCAAATCGAAAAACAAATACTATTAATAATGTTGTAGAAAAATCTCGTAAAAAGTTGAAAAAGAAAAGACTAAAAGTGTCCAAAAGACTTCATGAAAAAACATACCGATGTCTCCATGAAAATTGTCAAAAACATTTGCGAAACCAAGTCAACTTGCAAGACACGTGAGAATTCATACCGGAGAAAAACCGTATGAGGTAGGTTAATCTTTTACCATTTGCGAATTACAACCCTCATTTTGCCATAAGTTCAAAGATGTCCAGATCCCCTATTACCCATCCCCTCCCCCTTAATTTTAGGGAGATTTATTTTTTATATTTTTTTATTTTTTTTTACAGTGTTTGGTATGTTCAAAAGCGTTTTCGCAAAAAGGCTCTTTGCAAATTCACATGCTGAAACACAGCGGTTTAAAGCCTTACAAATGTGAATTCTGTAATTCTTGTTTTACTCAAAAAGGTAACCCCCCATCTCCACATATCCTTTATTTATAACATTTAAATGTTTTTTTAAGGTAATTTACAGGCTCATATAAACCGATTGCATGACGTAAGCGATGATGAAGGTACAACGTTTAAATGCGATCATTGCACCTGCCTTTTCCGTAATGTTAATAGCTATTCCAGCCATTTGATAAAAGTTCACAACATTAACCCTACGGAACACAAGGTAGACTGATTATTTTGTTTTTTGCTGTTCTTCAATTTATTTTATTATTTCAGAAATCTATGGACAATATTACTTACTTGCATAAAGGTAAACACACATTTTAGAATGTATGTATTATGGTTGTGAACAGAGGCGGATTGGCCCTAATTGGTTGGGTACCAAAACACCCTTAGCGATGGTTAGGGATGGATAGGGATGGTTAGAACTAAAATGACTTCCCCTTAGGGTAGGTGGGGCAGAAGAGAACCGTTTGATGAAGAAACATCTCGATTTTTGGTGTTATGGCAGAGAATTGCCGTTTTTGAGCGTTTCGTGTAGTTTTTTTTTTTCACACTTGATTTTTTTCTTGGGTTTTTCCTTGGCCTTTTTCCCAAGAAACAACTGTTCCTCCGGAACTTAAGGCGTTTTGCTTGCTGTCTCCCCACAATCTTTTTCCCAAGACAGTCAACCTGTATCGACAGTGGACCCCCCCCCCCCTTGGAAATCCCAGCCTGCCTCTGGTAGATATGAGAAATAAAATTTCTCTTCTCATTTTTGTTTCACTCTGAAGGTGTACAGAAAATTCAGGAAATCGAACCAGACAATTTGTTAGGCGGAAGTCAAGAAAAACAGCTAGTAGCGTTAGATACCTTAGACTCTTGTGGTAAGTTTAATGTTATTCTTCAATAAAATTATGTTTTTATTCATTTATTTATTTATTTTATAATCTATTTTTATTTTAAGGGGATCTGTTGAAAGATTTTGAGCAGGTTCTTCCACAGGAAAATGTCGGTAAAATATTGGTTGATAATAATACGAATACTGACTTATTGGACGTCCCTATTTTAAAAGCAAACAAAATGCACGAATGCCCTGATTGTCAGAAACAGTTTAAAAGACCTTCAGACCTTCTGAGACACTCGAAGATTCATTTAAAAGAGAAAACTTATAAAGTATGTTCTGAGAGAGAAAAATTACTAGAGATTTGATTATTATTTAAATCTACTTTAGTGTACCTTGTGTCCAGAGAAATTTCACACGAAATCTGCTTTGCTAAAACATCGACCAAATCACAATGACACTATGTTTGTTCAAAAGTAAGCTTGACGCTTTAGTTTTTGTTTTTTACTACACAGATATGTAATAATATTTTTATTTTTCAGCACCAAGAAAAAGAACTTTAATTGTGGAAAATGTGATTTGAGTTTTGATTCTTTAGATGATAAGGAAAATCATGAAAGGAGTCATGTTCAACCTAAAACTACTTTAATATCGCTTGAAGACATTTCATTGGAAAATGCAAAATTTGTCTTATCGCCAGACGGTAGGTTAAAAAAAAATTTACTTTTTATTTAAAAAGTTTGCTCGATTTAAACTAAAGTTTTGATTGTTTTATATTTAGGAATTCTTGAATTGGTTCATGAAACTCCGACTACAATGATTATGACTAAACAACAAAACTTAGTAAACCTCTTAAAATGTGAACAATGTAACAAGAATTTTAGTACAATCAATCTTCTGAAGACTCACATGAAGTTTCAACCTTTTAAGTGTGCAAAATGTGATAGGTACTTGAACTTTTTGAAACTTCATAAAAACTGTTTAAAATAATTTTATTTAAAAAAATTTTAGGAAATTTTGTTCAGAAAGTTCTCTCAAATCACATTCCCTTGTACACGCTTACAATCAAGATTTGAAATGCAAAGAATGTGGGCTCATTTGCTTGTCGGAATCAGACTTGAAAAAACACGAAGAATCTCATTCACTCTCAGTTCTTTATTGTTGTCCTTTCTGTGGGCAAGTTTTCCGAAACCAACCTGCGAGCGAAAAGCATGTCCTTATGTCACATTCCGACAAGCCGGAATCATCGACTGTGAAGCCTCTTGTTTTACATGTGGTCAAAGACGGTGAAAAGAAAAACGTCGAAAAGCAAAACGCGTCTAAACTTCCTGCAACTCACACTAAGGGGCAAAAAGAAGTTTCCAAAGTTGAGCCACCATCTCAACCTCTAGGTTCTACCCAACCTGAAATGAATTTCAGCAGCGACCTATCTGAACTGATCAAATCTCTTCAATTAGGACACCAGTTTATGATTAATTGTAAGTACTTAGTATTTTAAGTAAAAAATTTTTATCTTTTTATTAATTTTTTAAAATATTTATTATAGCGCCAAACGATGGATCATTCGAGAACGAAAAATCACCTCCATCTCAGGTATTTTTATTAAGCAAATAATATATTTTAATTTTACAACATTAAATATTTTACTAGGCCTTATTTGACCAAGATAATCAACAGTTAATCACAATCAACAACAACCAGACGCTCGATGGGTGCATATTTTTTCAGGTAATTGCTTAAACTTGAAAGTCTACTTTGGGAAAAGGTGGAATTCTGTATATTTTATTTCTTATTCCCCCTAATAAGCATTAATTTCATATATTCCATAATTTAAATTTTAGAGCAATGATGGAACAACTCGGGTCTTGGACACAACTTTGACAGAATTAAACAAGTAATTTTATTTGTGACCTAAATTTTAATTTTAAAATTAATTTTTTTTAGGTGTGATGTATCGATTGACAATTTGACTCAGATGTCAGTTGAAAATTTGGTGGAATTAGAACTCATAAATAAATCTACGAAATTGCCTGGTTCTGATAAGAATTTTGAAGAGAATAGCTCTTTTAATGTATGTTAGATTTTTAAATACCCCTTGTAGTGTTACCTATCTTTTACAACAATCAGCTATGAATTATAAAACTGAAATTTTATTGCCGGAAACCTGAGAAAAAACTTAATTCATCATAGTCACATATTATTATTTTATTTTAGAACGAAGAGAATAAATTGATAGAAGCTTCTGTCGAAGACCATATTTTGAATGACATGAACAGAAACGAAGGTATTTTTATAAACACGAGTGAGGTGGGATTTTCAAGTGAACCTGGATCATTGTCGACCCCTTTAAACTTTGAGTGTCAAACCTCCGAGGAAGTTGAGTTTGAGGAAATCACACAGAACCAGTTGGACGAAGACGAGTTTAATTTGAAAGTCATTGAGCCAAGTGAAATTTTTAATGTAACACTTGATAAATGGTTCAAACTAATTTTTATCTACTTCATTTTAACTTTTCAGACTGAAAAAACAATGGTTAATCAGTGGTATTCGTGTAGCATCTGTGATGAAAATTTTGATACACCTGAACAAATTATAGCACACTGTAAAATTCACTCGGATGAAACTGCGTAAGTTATACCACCCTCTAAAAAATGTAATTCCCCCCTTTTTTTTTAGCATTGAGTTATGCAGCAATGAGCCTTTAAAAAAGAAACGGAAACATAACAGATCTGAAGTTCGAACATTAACGGAAGAAGAACGAAAAGCTGTCATAATGACTACTCCGTTGACATTTTCGGAGCAAATTCTGCGGGATGCCATTGTTGAATATGAAAAGATTAATAATGTAAAAAATTCAATTTCTTTGTTTTTCCTTATTGTAATTATATGAATTACAGCAAGAATATGGTGATGACGATTTAAAAGAAGACGCAGTCAAAGTCATTCATGGAAATGTTTGTTCTCACTGTGGTAAAACGTTTAAAAAGCCTTCCGATCTAGTAAGACACAATCGAATACACACTGGTGAACTTCCTTATAAATGCCCAGACTGTGATAAAAGCTTCAATTTAAAATCGACAGCTGTCTGCCACGTTAGAACTCATACTAGAAACAGTTTTTATTTATGTCATATTTGTAAGCGATCATTCGCTTCGCCTGGAAGTCTTAAACTCCATATGCGTTTGCATACAGGTAAAAATAGATTTAGACAGAGGGGGGAAAAAATAAAATTCTTCTTAATTTCAGGCTCAAAGCCATTTATGTGTCCAATCTGCGGAGCGAAATTTCGAACATCAGGGCATAAAAAGACTCATTTGATTTCTCATCTAGGCAAGCTTCTCAACAACCGGCCAAAAATAAGAAAGCAGAGGAGAAGCCGAAAAAACATTCTATCTCCTGATGGCATTTTGTCTGAAAATGATAATTTAACTCCAACCGTCGATTTTCTTACTAAAGCCATCAAAGGTGGCTTGCTTACTGAAGACATTGAAAAATCTGCTTATACAATCCTTTTGATGAACAATTCAATTAATAATGACACTTCAAATGATGCATTAGAAAGTGTTAATGACAACGTTCCTTCCGTACACCCACCTCTTAAACCACCCGTAAGCTCTTTTTTTAATTAACTTACATGGTCATATGCAAGAAAAGTACATTCAGTTTACTATTTTTCAATCAAAAAAGAAATGAAGTTGTGTTTTGTTCTTCTAATTACAGGGAACAGTAAAACTTAATTGCGAGTTTTGTGATAAAATATTTTATAAACAAGCAACTTAGATAAACATCTTGTTAAGTTTCATAAAGGGAAGAAACATAAGTGTGATGTAAGTATAAAATGCGATTCAACACAAAAAGTTAAAAATATCATTGTTTTAGATTTGCCAGAAAGAATTTTCTCAAAAAAAAGACCTGGAGCTTCACAGTTTAGTGCACGGTTTGGCTAAAGAGCTTTCTTGTCAGTCGTGCATGGAAGTGTTTGAAAATGAAAGCGCCCTCACAAGTCACCAATGTTCCAAAACAACTGTGATGAAAACTTTTTGCCTTGATTTGTCAAATATTGTTCCAGATTTATTCTTTTTACCTCCTGAATAATTTGTATAAGGGTCATTCCCGAGTCATGTAACCCAAAAATGAATAGGCAGTCTTCAGAGCTCCCTACAGGGTTTTTATTTTTGTCCTTGCAATTTTTTCCCCCTTCGTATCAACTAAAATCTAAAACTGTTCAATCTGAAGTTGTTTTTTTTTTCTTCTTTTTAAGGCTAAAAATTTACATGCATTAGATGATTTTTAATTTTTTTTCATAATTCTTCATATCACAGCCTTCTTATGGAATTGTCTTTTTATAAGTTACAAGGCTGCTTATTGGAAACACAAATTGAAACTAAAAGTTGGCACAGGCCACAGCTTGATTTTATGTCCTAGGCATTTTTCCCTCTTCCTTATCTTCCTTAATTAAAGCTCTTTTGTTGGATTTTTTTTTTAATTTTAAGTTTTTATGCTTAATAAAAACTTTTAAAATATCTAATTAAAACCTTCCATGCTAATTAGGACAGGCTGAACCAATCAAACTTTTCCTAATAGTTTTCTAAACCTTAGCTCATTAAGAATGATGTTAGGGAATCAAGATATTGTTTTTTCAAAAAGCCTAACTGTTTAACTGTTTTGTCTTTTAATATTTTTTTCCTACCTAGATAATTTGTACCCAGAAATAATAATATTATAGCAAGACTGATGGTTGTAAATATTACATATTTTTAAAATATTATTCTGCTGTCGTTTTCTAGTCATAAGGAACTATTTCCATTCAATGATGAAATAAAGTATTAATTTTTAAAACTTTTTTATTTTCTGTTGTTTCCATTTATGTATTTCTAGCATGACTCAGCTTAATGAGGCTCAAAGGGTAGTTAGGAACTAACGCAAAAAAAAAAAAGCTTCCTCGAAAAAAAGATTAGTTCTATATCACAGTTGCGCGCGGGAATGGCATTATTTGTATATGACAGTTCCGCGCAAAGAAACTACATCATTCGGCTGTAAAATTTGGACTACTGGACTAAAATCATAAACTTTTATATCAATCGACGCAGAATTCGATCTTCTTTAATTAACTATAGAGTGGTAAGTCTGTAGGGTTGAGTGTTTTCTAGATGTTTGCAAAAAACTGAAAAATGTCTGAAAATTTCAAGCTATTTTAGCTGTACAAACTCAGATAAAACTCATTTAGGGCCGTTTGAAGGTATTTAATAGGTTTCCAGCTTTCCTTGAATTATGTCGATAGCCCTTAGTAAAAAAAATCTAATTTGACTGGACTATTACTCTTAATATCCTTTGCGCGCAACTGTCATATGAATTCGCGCGGAACTGTAATACACCCAAACCAGTACTTTCTCTCTTCGGAGAAGACCAAATGGTCTTTATTCTATGCTGCTACCCCTCCGAAGAGAGGAAAGTACTGGTTTGGGTGTCGAAAGACCAAATGGTCTTTATTCTATCATTTACTTTACTTGGTCTTTATTCTATGGTAGCAGCATCGCGGAAGCAGCTACTTCTAGGTAACACGTTATTTGTAACAGTGACGCGATTTCGACTCCATCCGTGGACGCCGGACGGTTGAGTGACGGTTCTCAATCACCAATCACAAATAAACATTTACCATTCATAACCCTCCCTCCTATCTTATTCATCTTGATTCGTAAGTCAAATCTTCAGACCTAAAGCGCTTAGGGTAGGTAATACACAATGCATTCTTTAGCAATTAAGTAATTTTTATTATTCTTCAAGATCTCTGCTCTATTAATTGAATGTATTCATCTAGATGTAAAAATAATAACAACAATGATAGACTTCAGTCAACCTAGTTAAAATATTGAAATTTTATATTTGGGTAGTAATTGCAGTTAATAGATAGTTCCGGAAAGTTAAAATGTTTTAAATGGTAAGCTTATGGATGTTAATTGAAGTGGTCAACTTTTTTAATTCTTCAGGGTTTCCGAGAAAGAAAAATGAGTGTCAAAGGAGAGTGTTCTGGCTCAATACCGAGTAGTGAAAAGAAGTGGGACAGCGACTCTGACCAAGATGTCGAGGAAGATGATATTTTTAATCCTAGCAGCAAATCTTCTGTTCAAAGTAATTAGAGTCTAAGAGAATTAATGTTGTTACCGTATTATAAATGGCATTTGGAACTATGTTGGTACATAGTATGTGATCTCGGGTATATTATATGATCTCATTTTACTACTGTAAAAAATGACTATGTTCTTAACCCTCGTCCTCTTTGTGCTAGTCATTTCCGGCTAGTAGCACAAAAAATTCCTTTCCTCCAAAGTGTTTATTTATACATATTCCTAATAGTTATTTGTAATTTTGTTTATTCATCCTGGTTGGAGAAGTTGATGGATAATCCAGAAAAAGGTTCCTTTTTGGAAGAAGTTAAGTTTAAATTTCTTCTTGGATTATCCATGAACTTCTTCAACCAACTATCTAATATTTATTAACTGGAGTCCTGTTTTCGGTTAAAGAAATGATGTGCTGTCTTCCCAAGAAAAATGTGAGGGATTGAGGAGTAGTGATCTTCCCATATGGAAGGATCTTAAGAGGGTTTTTTTTTTTTTTTTTTTTTTAAGAGGGATGAGATCTAAATTTTAGTGAGATTATGTTATACTGCCGAAAGTGACCTGAGATCACATACTGTACCATTTTTTTCCACAAAACTTCTTAAATTTTTTTGTTCTTAAGATTTTGTTTGGGGATGTACCAAGTGTGAAGAAATACTTCCTTCGCGCCAGTCCATTCGAACTCATTATTTAGATGTCCATAAAGAGCTTCCTGTTTTTAAATGTATGATTTGCTCAAAAGTTTATGAGCTGTATAGAAGTTTTGCTCGCCATGTTAAACTTCATGAACAAAAAAGGCCTTATGGGTTCGTATTTTTGTTCTTCATAATTAAACGTCTTAATTTTTCTCTCTCTTTTTTTTTTGTCTTTCCGCTTAGATGTAATATTTGTGGAAAACGTTTTTCTCAAAAGACCGTACTTCAAGCTCATAGTACAGTTCACAGTGAAGAAAGGCCGCATGTATGCTCTCAGTGCGGGAAAGCTTTTAAGCAATTTAGTTCACTTTATTTGCACAACAGGTGCCACCTTCCTGATCAGGCGAAACCAAAATTTCCATGCAGTGTGTGCAATAAAGAGTAAGTGTGGACTGTTGGCAAGATAATATTTTAAGTGTTATTAAAGGTTTTCTTCAAAATATACAATGGACAAGCATGTCAAACTTCATACAGGCGAAAGAAACTACATTTGTGATGTCTGCGGAAAAGGCTTCATTGCGAAATCAAGCTTGGATTATCATTTGTCCGGTCACGATGAATCTAAACCCCATTCTTGTGAAATTTGCCACAAAAGGTATCCTAAATGTTTAAATATATTTTTATCAAGTATATTTTAGTTTCAGAACAACTCGTTTATTGGCGAAACATTCAACGGTTCATACTGGAGTGAAACCGTATCAGTGTGATGTGTGCGGTAAACAGTTTAGGGAAAGGAGTGGCTTGAAAGAGCATTCAAGGATTCACACTGGTGCCATGCCTTACTCCTGTGAATATTGTGGAAAGTCTTTTAGATTTAAAGGAATCCTTACGGTAAGTTCTAAAATTTTAGTTAAAAAAGATGTAATTTGTTTAAACAGATACACCTACGTCAGCATACTGGGGAGCGTCCTTACAGCTGCTCTGATTGCGTACGCGTTTTTACAAATTGGGCCAATTACAACAAACACATGAAAAGGCGCCACGAAAAAATTAACGACTCGCACATAAAAGAATCACCCGAGCGACTTCAAGAGAGCGATACTCAGAACAAAAACGACACGCCCATTTTCAAAAGTATACCAGACAACACGACTCGACTTGCTCCGTACAACAACCAGGTACCATATTTCATCACTCCAATGTTGTCCATCCAGCAATCATTGATAAAAACTAAAGTTAATTTTATTTTGAATGTAATTTATTGTAAATAAATTTGTAATTTTAAGCTTACTTTGGTGTTGTAGTAACTAATCTAAACTGTGATTTTTACGTACTATATATTTTTTTTTAAATAAACTGAAATATTAAGATTAGTTTACATTTTCTTCCTACAGGATTTACGCAAAATGCAAATGAGAAAAACCATTTGTTTTTTGGGGGCCTTTTCTCTTGTGGGAAGTTGCAGAAAATTTAGAGATCGATGTTTCCTGAATATAAAATAATACCAAGTTAGTCTTAATTTGGACGTGGTCAAAATAGCCCTTAACGTTTGCTGGCCAGGATCCTTGGTTCAACCAACCCCCTAGATTCCAGTAGCGATGCCACTGCCTGTACTCTCTCTTGAGCCTGAAACGAACATCCTTTTTTTTTTCTCTTGCACCACCTATAATAATAAATTCATTAAAGTGGCTTCAAGGGTATTAAAAATGATTTTCATTAACATAGTTTTATTAGCAACAGGGTTCACATGGCACTACACAATTAACGATTTAATACGTTTTAACGTAAATTACATAACTTAAAAAAAAAAACTTATTTACATGCTTGTTGACAATGATTAAAATTTAAAAAAAAAGGGGGGGAAGCAGTGACGCAAATTAAGCTATTTGTTTTTTGACTCCAAAAGAATTTGACATCCAATACATGTATAGAAATACTGATTATATACATGGAAAATTGAAAAATGAGAGAAAATTTACTATTTACAAAAAAAAAGTACAAAAAACAAAATTAAACTGCACAAGTCGATCGGTTTCGAAATTTTATTATCGTTTTTTTCGTTCGCTTCATTTTTACGATAAAAAGGAAATTATCGTAAATATTTATGAAAATTAAACTAGCCTTACAAAATAACATGCAATATATAATACTTGAAACTCGATAAAATGTAATTTTGTCAGGGATTTTTTCATGTTTTAGAGGGAACTCAAGAATACACTTTTTCTTGTCCATAAGACAAAAACTGAATAATTAATTTAAAAAAATCAACTTACAATTTAATGGTACATATTTAAAAAAAAATTTACACTTTGTCCTAATGTACAAAAAGCTATCATAAAAAATAAATATCACAATATTAATATCTCAGGGGTAGAAATGAAGATACAGCGAGGTATGTAAACATAATATGCTATATACAATAAAATTTATCTGAAAAATTATACTGCATTATTACAAGCACCAAGGAAGCTTAAATAGAACAAAAAATGTTTATATTCAATTTAAAAAAATGACTAGCTTTGTTAGGGATGTATGCAAAGAAAGAGAAGATAAGAGGGTGAAATTATAGTGTACATGATTACCTCGCATACATATACCCTGCAAATGAAGGAAAAAATTTTAAGGTATGCTAATACCAAGCAAAGTGACTAAATTAAATGGCAACTAACTTTTCCTTTTCAGTGTGAGTGGGAGGGAGGGTGGAGTGAAATGAGAGTTGTCTAACTAAGATTTAGGTTTCAAGCAAAGACGGAATTTTTTTTTAGAGATACATTGACTGCTAGATGACCGCAGATCTAGGTACGAGACCTTTTGATCACCGCGACAACAGAGGAGCCAAGTATCGTCGACTTCAAGCACAAGGCGGAGGCGTTCGCCCTCATTAAAAGCTAAGTGGCCACTGTCTTTTGAAGTCTGTGAGTCAAAGTTACCACATGCCTGGAAATACAAAAGGAAAAATAGTAATAACTTATGCATGAAAAGTTAATAATTATGTATAAAATGAATAATTATTTTGTGATTATGTAAATAAAATAAAAAAGCAGAAGCCAAATCTGCTCTAATATCAAGTAAACAAAATTTCAAAAAGGATAAAAACAAAATTTTTTTCCCCTCTCTTTTGACGTCTTGGAGTCAAAAGATTCTAAAATGCTGAAATTGAATTCGACATTGGATCTTGGCAAATAGTCAAGAATCACCAAAGAAAGAGAAAAAAAACCCTTATTCAGAAAACAAGCATTTTCAAAGGATTTTTCCGGAGGAAATAAAAGTAAAAAACTTTGAAACTTTTTCTTTCTACTTAGGAAAACCCTTGCTCACTGGACGGGGCCAGCAATGAGAGCTAATTAACTTATAACAAAAAAAAAATGTTATTTTTTTTATTACTGTGCTGATTATGTCAAGAAAACAAACATTCATTTGTTTTTCCAGAAAGAGTATTAAGAAGAGCAAAGATGCCATCGTTTTGGCTATTAGAATAAATAGGTCTTAGGTTTTATGGAAAAAGCTGTTAATACCCCTTAAAACAAATAACTCACTGAGTTTATAACTTAGGTACTTAAAACATCACAACATCTTAAATTATCTGGAGAAAAAGTAAAATTATTATTGTACACATTTTTGCGTTTATTATTGGATTTACCTTATGCCTGCTGGCCTGTCGGATTTCCGTATAGTCGAGGAGGATGCAGCTCTTCGTTGGACTTTCGCTCCATTCCCAGGAGCCTGTAAGGCAAACTAGACGGTCGACGTAATCACTTTCTCTTGTGTCGAATCAACACGGCTTGGCCTTTGTATTTTAGTACGACCACTATCCACTCTGGGTCTAAAATTTAGTAAATAAATAAATAGTATATAAATAAAGAACTTTACTTGGCGCATGATAAGGGGGTAGGATTCTCCTTGGTTGGTTGCCAGCTAAAGATGGGAGTTTTGACAGTTGAGGTCGGACTGGAGAAGTGACTGGCCTTGGAATTCTCGATCGAGACACTTTTACAGGGCTTTGATCAGGTGTAGTATCCATTCCGGAAAGCAATTCCCATTTCCTTTGAAGGCTTCTGAATTTGCCGTTCCTTCCTTTTTCTTCTTGGTCTGTTTCTTTTTCACTAGCCTCTTCGCCACTCGATTTCCCACCTGTTTCCAAGCTGTCAGGGAACTCGTCGTCAGTTTGAAGCCGCTCAAATGCATTCGCTAGTTTTGATCCAACCTGAACTCCACTCCATCGTTTTCGAGCTGCACTTGCAGTATCATTCCCTAGCACTGCATCCACGCATGACCTTGGACGTGAAGATTTCGAATCTAAAAATTATGTTAAATTTCAAAAGAATGGGGATAAAAAATCACAAAACCTGTTTGCGAATGTTCAGCGCTGCTAAAATTTCCCAAATTACTCCTTATCGACTGGACGATTTTTTTCAAAAGTATTGAATCAGATGTCAACTCAATATTTTGGCTAGGAGAAATAGGGATCCGCTAGAAAACAAACAATTTTTTATTAAGCCTTTGCTCTCTCGAGACATATCCCGCCCCCAATAAGGGAAACCCTTGCCTTCGTTTAGATAGGGTGTTAGATTAATGTGGTTTGTAATATTGAAAAATTAACCAAATTCAAGTCAATCAACAGGGGGAGGAAGTATTATTGAAGCCCAAATTTTAATTCAAAGAGAACCATATTATAATAATAAATTGATGAAGCTTTGATGCTATTTTTGTAAATATACGTTATTTAAATAAGGATTAATAGTACTGTGAAACCATCCAACAGTGCTATTTATCCATTACTTAAATAAAT